>JAZKJV010000925.1:0-211881 GCA_037367405.1 Ottelia alismoides
TAGATGCTGCCCCGGAGAAATGGTGACCTACCACCTTTTTCTGAGAAAAAGGACATGATCTGGAGTGTGATATCATATCCCATATTTCTTGAAGTGGCCCACCTCACTCTCCCCTCTTCTTTCTCCTGTGGAATGGAGAAAGCACACACACACTCTATGCCCTGAGAATGCTTCCTGGTCTCCCACCTCACACTTGCTTCCCTCGTAACTCTCCCGAGCATGAGTTGGGATCTCGCGTAGCTTAATTCTTGTCTCCACAATTTTGGAGTTTATGCGAGCTGCCCGAATATATAGTTTGCCGCATGTAATGGAATAAAAAAATGACGAAGCCTTCTCCCACTTAAGTAAGGTCAGTTACATAGATTTCGCTCAATTCCATGTTGAAAGATTCGACTAGTTTTTAGTACACCAGATGTTGGCTACTTAATGCAACCCTAGTCTTTTGGAGTTTATGCGAGCTGCCCGAATATATAGTTTGCCACATGTAATGGAATAATAAAATGCCGAAGCCTTCTCCCACTTTAAGTAAGGTCAATTACATAGATTCTTGCTCAATTCTAGGTTGAAAGATTCGATTATTTTTTACACCAAATGTCAGCTACTTAACGCAACCCCCATAAGAAGAGATTTGAACCCTGGTCTTTTGGGTAGTAGGCATACTTCACTACCACCATGCCATTGAAGTGGGCTTGGAGTAACACGTAATGGAATATTACTAAAAAAGCGAGGGTTGGATTAACACAAAACATTCTTAAATTGGAAAAATCTTTCATATCCAATGTTTCATACGAGGCTGCCTCAGCCTCACCCCCTCTTTCTATATATAGAAAAAATTGGTGGGTAGGCATTAACAATTAAAACCCTGTAACATTAAGGTTATTGTTAGAGGTAGATGAATAATGTGTATTTATTTTCTTAAAAATATAATTTACGTATTTTATATGTATGTATAAGAAAGTTGAGATGTATGAGAAGGGAGGAGTGAGTGATGATGTGGAGAAGTACAAGGGAAGAAGCAATGTAGAGAGAAAAGGTGCGAGAAGCATAGAGAATAGAAGGAAGGAAGAGATAAAGAGAGCAGTACTGGAACAAAGACAAGGCGATAGAGTGTGAGGGAGACATCGGTGGCAGGTGGAAGGGCTAGAGAGACAAAGATGGTCTATAGTGGGGGAAGGTCGTTCACAAGGGTGAGGGTATAAGGGGGATTCTAGTGGAGCCTTAATGATATGATTTGGGTGCATGCATCACACAACATGTGATTGTGGGGAATATTTGAGATGTTTTTCATTGCATGGGTGTCAAATGCAACTTGACATGTCCTCAACACGGTGTATGCATGGTTTGTAAAAACGTGCCTCAAGACGCACGAGGCAGCTCAAAATCGCCTTAGAACGGTCACCTCAACAGGGTCCTGAGAGGCGGCCGCCTTAGTTGGTCGAGGCGGAAGCGAGGTGTTCATCGAGGTGTTTTTTTTTAATTATTATTTTTATGTAAATTCATTTATCTTATTAGCAATTTCTGATAAAGGTCTAATTGTTTAAGATACAATTATATAAGATGAATGCGTAAATTTGGCCGCTTTTATGTTCATATTTACCACTGAAGATTCCCCAATCATGTCCAAAACTCCTAAATTATGCCCTTAAACATACGAATCAACAAGTATCATAGAAAAATTACCCGTAAACTTATTTTTAAGGAGGTGTCACATAATGAGCTATGTAATATACCAAAAAGGACACACAAGATATAATTCAAGGGGAGTTTATGTACTACTCCCATTCAAACATATCGATATATCCGAATAGAAATAAAATCCTCAATAAAAAATTTTTGCCGGGGACGCTGCACCCACACCCTCTGGGGGGGAGCGCACCTGCTCCCCCCTAACCCCCTCCCCCCCAGACTCGTTGATTGGGCAGCGAGACGCCCGCCTTGTTGGGTTATGGTATGGCAGGAGGGGGTGCATACGACGGTTCTTTAACTTAAGTTAGATGGTTAGAATTCAGGGAAATATCAACAGATTCAATCTCTGATTGTATGGAAAATTAGTAAAAAGGCATATACAGTTGTATATATTTTCTTTCGATGTTCCTATCTTTATAATTTCATCATATATTATAGTGATATATATCATATGTTAGTCAAAATATATATAATTTCATTAGTATTTATTTTATTCTAGTTTTTATAGGTTTTTTCCTTGTAAACTGAGGCTTGCGCCTCGACCTCTTGGCGGATACAATCCCACTCAAACAACTGATATTTGTTGTGATGCGGGACCACCTTATGGAGGAGTCATTGTGCTTTACTTTTATCAATTAGAGTTGGAATCTTGGGAGAACTGTCCTGGTTCTAGTTCTGGTTCTCCCATTCATACTAGACCCTATTATCTATGGTTCAAAATCGGTGGGTCATCCTGTTCGAATGTTGTATAGGCGAAGATGGGTCTAAATATGCGATTCCTGAATAGGCTGCTGAGGAGGGTTCTTTCAGTGGAGGATAGAGTTGTGGCTTGCGCGGAATATTTTCATTGGGAGCACTTGGAAAGGCAGTTATTCCCTCTGGGGAGGGACGCTGTGTGCAAGATATTGGCGACAATCATTTCATTCTTTTGTAGGATGCACGAAGAGGTATGATCCTCCAGGTTTTTTTGAACCACAGGTCATGGCTCTTGCATAGATGGAGGTTGGATCCTAAACAAAACATTGTACATCCGAATATTCTTGGTGTTTGAGAACGAGTAGGAGATGCTAGGAATTTAGAGGGGTTGTACTCACTTTGGAGCTAATTAAATGCATGGGATCTTGTATCCTAGGTGGAGGCAATAATAGTTAAAATGGATGTGAAGAATCTTCTTAGGGTTCCCATCTATATGAAGTGCTTGACTTTATTTTCAAAAAAAAATGAAGTCTTGACTTTGAATGTTTGCGGTCTTCGTTATTGAGAGAAAGTGAAGGACGATGGTTGAGCGACTGGTGGAGTGGGGATGGATGTTGTGTTGCAGTAGTGGACTGTGATGGATAATTATGATGTGGGGACTTGCAAAAGTGTGGAGGGTCCCAGACTCAGTATGTATGAGATAAAGATGCAATCAAGAGGTTACAAAGCACACTGTTGGGCTGGAATAATGAATTTATTGTGAGACACTGCTTAAGGGGATACATGTGTTGTCGGTGGTTCTTTGCAATTTGTTTGTTGATTGGCGGATGATAATTTCATTAGTTTTGTAACCCAATTGGGCCGACTGATTGGAAGGTGCCCTAGTTGGAGTTACATGAGGCTCGACTCCGCTTTAACACTTTCTATCTTGGTCGTGACTGATGGGTGGTCATTTCAATTCTACTTGGCTTTAATTGTCTGGATGGAATTGGAGGATAAGACATGGGCTCAAATGAGTTATGGACTTTGATTGGTGAGCTTCAAGTGGATATTATGGGCACCTCAATCTATTGTTTTATCAATATCTAGGATGAGATTGGTCATGTTCTTGGCCTTTGGCAGATCTGTTAAATGAGTTATCACCTCACATCGGTGAAAGGTGTGTCCTCTTCTCAGTTGGTTTGCGCTTCTCTGATTTTTTTGGGGGTTTGGGGGGGGGGGGTTGCAACTGGTATTGTTCTTCAGATTTGTGAAGTCATGGCTGGGTGAGTCAAGATTCAAGAAGTGATCAGTTGCGCAGTGGAGATAATAGAGGTCAGTGAGCTTCACCGCCTTCTATTTGTCTACCGAGCTGACATGGCTTTGGGGGACCTGTAAAGAGCTGTGAAAATGAACGATGGTCGCAGCGCTGCGAGGACTAGACGCTCGACTCCTGCTGGCCTCCCGCGCAGTTCGACCGAATCTATGAGGCACCCCCTGGGACGGATCATGATTCGATGTCCGTGTCTATGGGGGGGAAGGGCCCAATGGTTGCCTTTTTCTTCAGTGCATTTTCATGGGGGCTTCTTCCTCTCCCCCAGATGGCTTTGCTTAGTCCTCCTATGTTGAAGAAAGGTTTGGAAGAGTTCAATGGCGCATCTCCCACCAGGGTTCAGCCCCAAAGTAGTATTGTGCCTCAAGGCCTCAAGCTACTAACCTTTGTTGAGCGGATGACTGGTCATCAATCAACGTGCTTGCTTTCCCTCAACTCTCGTCTCCGTTATTTTTGAGTAATGCGCTGACGCTCCGTCATTCACAGCTGCTGCTGCTTAGACAGAAACTTCGTATTACGAAGACCGTACCCACGTCTCTGCGCCTTCGTCTCACCTTAGGCCTAGCGGTATCGAAACTCTTGTTCTTCCATCTGAACATCTCAATCGCGAATCAGATCGTTTGTCCTTATTTCAACAAAGGAAGCATCCTCGCAGGTCTCAGGACGCCAAGCGTCGAAAAGAAGTAGACGTGCCCTCTAAGGAGGCCTTCCTTGCCCCGAAAGGAGAAAGACCTCTTCACTATTACTATATCAAAACTTCCCAGCATTTTGACTGAGAATAACTGAGGACGGAAGGGCTTGTCAGCCCTTGAATTCTACTTCGAAATAGTCCACAGCTTCGAGAAGTGAGGGTGCGACCTCATTCTTGCACCCCCTCCGGGATGAGACTCAGCCCTAGCCTAGTAGTCAGTAAATAGACAGCAGACTGAGTGGTCTCACTTCAGTGAGCACAGGGTATACTCAGACGACTGGGCGATTACCCGAAAGTCATTTTTGATATCTTATGACATTTTGTTCGTACACAATCAACGGAGGCCTCCCCGACATATGTTTGAGGAGTGGAGTGATTATCACAAAAAGAAAGATTTGTCATAGATTTTCTCAATTCAGCTCTGACCCCTACGGGTCGGAACCCCCGTAGACTATTCCACTACACCCCCAAGGCAAGAATCGCAAGAGCCGAGGCTATACGAAACCTATGGAAAGAGATCTATCTCTATAGGGAAGCCCAAGGCCGAGACAAAAGAAGGATGCTGTCTCATAGGAACATGAGAAGAGTAGGGGTCTGTTTGGTTACTGGGATGTACGGGTTGGGATAACTTCCTGTGAATAGTAGCTCTTTGGATGGTTATGGGCTTAGGGAGGGTTGGAATAAGAAATGTGATGTGATATCACATTGATTTGTGATGGAATTCCAATCTAGAAATGGAGGGGGTTACTTCTCCAACGCGTGACAAGTTGGACCGATGTTTCTTTTAAAGATATTGCACAAGAGGGGATTCCTCGATTTGTGGATTGCGTGGATGAAGAGGACAAGTTGGACTGACAATTCTTTTGGAGCTCTTGGACAAGAGGGGTTTTTAGAAGAGGGGCTTTTTCAACTTCAGTGTGGAGTACAATGGGATGTCTTTGACGCTCATGTTTTTAGAGTTGACTGCTAATTCACTTGTTGTAGTCGCATGGTGGGTGGTTTTGAGGTTGTGGTTTTGAGAGTTTCCAACAAGTGGGGTGTCCATTCTTGTGCTACAGCATGTTGATGACACTGTTCTTCATGGGGGATGACGTTCACAAGGCCAGACACCTTTCGGCTTTGATTAGTGTTTTGGCGGATTTTTGAACGTGCGGATCCACCGAGAGAAGTCAACATCATATCCTTTCGGTTTAATAAGGTGACCCTAGAGACTATTGGCTGCTAACTGGGATCATCAAAGTATGGGCTTCCCTTGATTTATGTAGGGTTTTTTTGCGGATGACGAATAGCTTGAAAAAACGAGACCAGAGCATGTAGTTTTTCATGCCCTTGAGATTTATAGAGGTACCCAATACCGTCACGGAAGTAGTGTATGGGAAGGGGTTTGGTCTCAACAGGAAGTGATGCCTTCGTGGACAAATAGAAGTGATCTAGGAGAAGAAATATTTGTTTAATCAAGCATGTGGGTGACCTGACTAGGTCACCGTTTCTGAGCCCCTCGGGCTTCTTGGCGGTACACGGTGGCTGTGATGTGCAGACAGTGGTGCACCGTGTCAGGGAACACTCAGGCAGAGGAACAGAGGGCCTAAAAGTGCTGCTGGGGCACGGGGCCACACAGCAGCAGCACTCAGGGGGTGCTATGTGCGGAAGTGCATCCCTAATCATTCTTCTGGCGGCGAACAGGGCCCTAAACCAGGGGCTGGTGGTGCCGATCAGGCCTCTGGAGGCACCCAAACTAGGCTGGTGGCACTGGCAGCATTGTGGTGGCCTACGACATCGCTTGTTGGGCTGCTGGCGGTGATGAGGACTAGAGCCTTGGATTGGACAGTTGAGAGAAGAAGACAAGGAAGTACAAAAGGGTGGTCTGACGGCAGAGGCCGGAGCCTTCCCTCGAAGAGGTCTAGAACAACATGCATAGTTCATTCAGAAAGGATTTTCACCTATCTAAGCAAGTTTCTCGGCCACCTTAGATGATCGTAGTCAATTCTCACGAGTCCAATACTAGTGCTCATGCTTTCTTTGCTTTGGAAGACCGACACCCCATGTCCTCTCACTAGACATCTCCTCACTGAGAGACGACCGGGGGAAGGATGCATCGACTCCTACCAAGAGCTGTGTACAATGTAAACCAACGAAGTAGATGAGCCTATGAAAAGAGATAGGATATTCTAGAAGCAAGGAATCTCCTCCCCGACAGCAGAGGACGGATCCCGCTCTAACCCGATCCTTCCCTCTCATTCTCATGTGGCACCGAAATCGGGGTGGCGGCGCTATGTATGGCCCAGTCGGTCTGCCGACGCTGGCTGTGACCTAGCAAGGTCCCACATGAGACTCAATCTTTGCTGAATGGGCCCAATGAGGAGCGAAGAGCGGTTGGTGACGTTGGAGATGCGAGGCCGTGAAGAGAAAAAGAGAAGAGAGGTGTGGATGGCGAGTGGCGGTGGGCAATTAGGGCACGGGACCTGGTCTAAGATTGTTGCTTTGATACCATGTGGAGAGAGATGAGAGAATGCAATGCGTTGACTTATTTATCTCTTGCGAGACCCCCGTGCTGGTAGGGTAAGGTAGGGGCGGGTTTCGCCCGCTCTTTTTGGGGAAGATGCAGAATACGATTCTTCAACTGGGTTGAGTAGAACGGATGACTGTGATTTTAGGCATTTCAACAACGTTGCCCAGCTCTGGAGTGGTTTGTTTTGCGAACCATTCCACATTGTTTCAGATTGTGCAATTACACTGGCATCCAGATGGGACTGCAGTATAGAACCCAAATCCTCTAGGACAAGGTGGACACCTTGATGCTGCTGCAAACATGCAGTGACAATTATATGTATACTCTGAAGTTTAGATGTATATGATCACGATACAGGATTTCATATATTGCGATATACCGGCGATTTGGTATCACAAAAGGACCGACTTTGATACCGAGATGGCGATATGTGCATCTTTTTCGGTCATTTCTTCACAAATGTGCGTCGATATGTATCACCGAGATATCATATCGACATGAGACTGATATGGATACCGATGTGGACATTTAAACTCTTGTCACAAATCATGATATACCCAAACTCCTGTCGAATTCATTTCTCAAATTTCTTGTTAGTTATCCTCAATCACAGAGGGTTTTAGGAATAACAAAGGCATACCGCAGCAAGGGTTTTAGGAATGACAAAGGCATACTGCCAATCCAGGGAAGGCAAGTCCGGAAACAAATCTATGGCGTTACCTTGCGTCTTTGCGATAATCAATCATTTTACGTCGTTCGTGTTACATTCCTTCTATCACTGGTAATTACGCTTGCTGGTTCTGTTGTCTAGACTGCTGCTGGGATCTACTTCTGCCTTTTTTTTCGTTGGCAGGCCAGAAATGTGACCATTGGGTTGGGACTGTAATTAAACTCTGTGCCCCTTTTGGAGACTCTAGATGGCCACGGATCTGCTATCTGAAACTGCAGTAAGTTGCACAGTTTCTCAGCCTGCTGGTCTCAAGAATGGTCACAGTTACAGACAATCTCACATGCCGATTCTTAGGAGACGATGATGGCAAGGTTTTGAATCCCGGTCCTGCTTTGCACGCTGCTCAATCATCAGATCATTTGAGCAGGTTCTCCAGTTTTCCGTAGTAACTCTATCATCACTTCGTTAATTATCATCACTTCGTTCATTCTTGTAGCGATCTTGTTCTTCTTTGTTGTTGCGGGCAATCAAATTTTTGATGTATTGTGAGCAGTTAGATTGGTGGGTCAGCAGTAAATCCCAGGTTGAGTTTGATTGGAGGATTTTTGAACTTTTATCGCACTTGACCGCAAACGCATCAAGCATAACTGGTTTTGATTTGAAGACCTCTTAACAGAAAACTAATAGATTCGGGATTCAGACCAATTTACATGCTTTCCCTCCAATTTCTTCTTCCCAGGTAATAAGAAAAAACAAATAAACAGTTTGCTAACTGTTTGAGCGCTCACAGGATGAGTGGTCACATCATAATCAAATCATCTATTATGTCTATGCTTATAGTATTTATTCTTTCATTACCCTTCAAATCAATTGAACAAAAATGAGATGATAAATCCCACTTCTCTTATCCATATTCCAAATGCTTATGACGGAGAAATTGTACCAGGACTTTTCTACTAATCTATATATCTTGTGCAGTTGTTAGTTGCAAGTAAGGGATATCGAAGTAATAACTCCATCTGATAATGTAGCTTTATATTAAAATGTAATCGTGCAAGGAAGGAGTAAATTATCACATTAGATAAAGATGTTATTTTACCGTTAAGAATGAAATCACGTGGAGAAGTAACTTCCGAAACGTTAATCTCTCAACCTACATATAGTCTACACCTTCGATCATTAAACAAGAAAAAAACAGCAAAATATGGTTGCCATGAGGAGGAGAACACAGTTCCTCAGCAGTTAGAGCAGCGGTTTATCCTCCGAATTAAATTCTGCAGTGTTAACCTGCAATCTATCAACGTGAAGTTTATCTTTTGTTCTTCTCAAGTTGATTTGAGAAAGAATCTTGTTCTGGATTCGCTCGTCCTGAGACAAGGAGGCTCTATTCATCACTTCAAAGAGTTCCATTCCAATAAGAGCAGAGGATCCACTCACGATAAACAAGGAGGTGGATCCTTTACTGTTACAATCGGTGCTGGAGGAGGGTCAGAGTGCGCATCATGATGGTGCTGGAGGAGGGTTTTTTTTAATCAGTTGTGCCCCTTTGAGATACTGCTATATTAGTTATGCTCTTTTTTTTTGTAATATCAGTTGTGCTCTCGATTTCTTGCCGTTCTATCACTTGTGCCTCTCAGATTAGTGGTCGTCCAGACTCAACGCCAACGGACGTTAACATTGAGGGCACAAGGGGAATTAGATTTAAAAAGGGTTGTAAGGTCATCCCATCCTCTTTCCTCCTCCTCCTCCCCTTTTCTTCCTCCTTCCCAACCTCTTGCTCCTCCTCCACCGCCTCCTCCCCTCTCCCCTAGCTCCTCCCTCCGCTCCCAACTCCTCCCCATATCCCTGTGCCTCCCCTCCGCCCTCGCTCCTCCCCTAGCTCCTTCCTAGCTCGCCCCAAACCTCCTCCTCCCCTTCTGCCCCAATCTGTCCCCTCTAGCCCATCCTATTCATCCCCAAGCCCACCTCATACAACTCCACATCCCCCCCCCCCCCATTCAATGGTTTTGTCGAGGCTCGACTTGATATCGTGCCCCTTGCGATTCCACTGTTGTCCTGGACGTCGTTCAACATCATCATCAGATGCCCCGTGCTCGAGAAGGCCCTTAGGGAGGAGACAATAGCGCATGACAACAAGAGGAGAGGAGATCAACCTTGTGGGGAGGAGGGGGAAATGAGTGGGAGATTTTGTTCCGATCATAATACTCCTTAACCACATCATGATTTGAATAAATTATGGTTATTTTAATTCTTTGATGATCAATCTGTCAAAAGCGCACAAGTGATAGTAGAGAAAGAAGTTAAGGGTACAACTATTATTCCAAAAAATGAGAGGCATAAATATATTGCAATATCTCAGAGGAGCACAACTGATAAAAATCAAATTCACAATTCTGCCCTTTTAATATATCAGTTATGCTCGTATTTTATCTTAATGAAAAGATAGAACTGTGGATTTTGTGAGAAGTCGGGGAATAATTGGTACTACAAAAAAGGAGGGGCATAACCAATATTGTAGAAGTTAAGAAGGACACGAATGATAAAAAAAGATGGGCATATTAGTTCCGCGCTTTTTTTAATATCACTTATGCTTCTACTTTACCTTAATGAAAGGGTAGAACCGTGGATTTTGTGAGAAGTGGGGAGAATAATCGGTATTAAAAAAAAGAGTGGGATATGATTGATATTGCAGAATGTTAAGAAGGGTACAAATGATGAAAATCCTATTTTCATCTCAGACATCCTGGGCAACGAGATCATTGGAGCCAAGCTGCTTCCATCTTTAGTTTCTTTCTATCCCAGACCTCTATACGGCTTTCACCAGAACAAATCTGATCTTGATTCCTTCCTCTGTATTGAACATCAGTTGCGCCTCGATTCATTGGAGATGTTGCGGATCATCGGGTGGTTGGGAGCAGCTGTGTAATGCAAATGTGTCGCGTGTTCAGTGAAAAAAACGGATTCCAAAATCAAACAGATCCAAAAACTCATATGATGAAAAAAATCGAGACATGGGTGCTGCCCTCGCTGCCTCCCACGCTCGGGGAAAACCTGGATCAGGTGGTTATGATTCATAGCATATCAACATTTACAAAATATGATGAAATCATATACGTAGATAAGGTGGGTGGGGACAATAGAAGACCCTCTCTTCCAATTGAGGATATCAGTCTACGAGATCGCATTGTCAACACGTGTGCCTTCAAAGTACCCAGTGCATGAAACCATTAACAAGGATAGAGAACGAGACGGTTGTGATACAATCACACATCCAAACAATCCATACTTATCATAGCCCAAGGCCTCCAAGTCCAAGCTATCCGAAATCAATTGGTTTGAAGAGACCTTGGCTAGCTTAGACTTTAGTTAAGCCCGCTTTCCCTTCTCGAAACCCCAAGTGAGCTCCTGGACCAGGCTCGGGCTATCCTCAACGGATACCATTTAGAAAAAATTAAAAATTGAAGTCCTTTATATCAAACTTGCAAACGATGAAACTTGTTCCTTCACATAATAATGTAACTGAAAACCGGTGGATTTTCAATATTAATATTTTTCAGATTTGCAAGATTTTTGCAACCGTCAAAACCTAGCGAGTCACGCGCAGTAATCCGAAGGAAGTATGTAGATGAGGTGAAGCAACACATCTCCCAACCTAAAGGTCAATGACTTGGCAATAATCTTGGAGACGACATCGCAACAAGAAGTTGGTTAGAAAACCCCCATGGAGGATGAGGAGACAATCTTTGGTATAAGCATAAGGCAAGTTCAAAGAAAAATTCCGCTATCTGATCGAAAATTTTCACAGGCATACTAGTAAAGCTCCCTTCGGATGAACGCTACATGAAATATTGTTCCCCTGCTCTCGTTTTTGCAGGGAGACGGGAGAACTTTGTCGAGCGGTTTGCAAGTTTGAGCTAGCTGACTCGACTCCTCTCCTTCCATGTTGCTTTCATGTTGTCCTCGAGAGAGTCTAAAAGCATGGATCCAACATCTCCTCCAATGAAAGATGGACGGCTTCCTCAAAGAAAAGGCAAGGCATCAGTTGACAAGTTCATTGTGCATTATAAGGTTACACAATGTAACGTCCCCGATCCATTATTGAGGAAAACTGATCCGGACAACTTATTGGGTTCATAACCAATTGAATCCGTTGGTAACAACCCAAAATGCTTTAGTCCAAAGTGTTATCGCACTCATAGAAGTCATGCATAACCGTGCAACTTGGAGGTCTACGCTCCCCCCTTTCCTCTCGCGAAATAGACTACATCAAAATCTTCAAATACCATCCATGGAACCACCACCGAGGTAATATCTAAAACATCACATTTATCTATATATACCATTTGTTTGATCTTTTTTTTGGTGAAGACCAATTTGTTAAGATGATGATATAAACAAAGCTAAGTGATACCGAGATGGAAATATGCACAAGAGATGGTGAGAAACTACCGAGTTAGACTAAGTTAACAGGCTGATCAGAAGCCGCTTAGTCGACTGGTTAGTCAGACCAATCTAATAAAGTTTTAATGTGTCATTTGTTCAGAAGATCAATCAAATAATGAACGTATGCTGCTCACTGTCTGGAGCCACTTGTTCTACTGATGAAAAGATCTGTCTATTTAGTACTGGATAGTCTGCAATATTCTGCTTTATTTCTTTTGAATAAATATGAATGACAAGCCAGTGAACACGAAAAATAAAGATGAGAAAACAAAAGAGAATGCAAGTGGTTTAAGAAGCACTCATATATCCAGAAGTTCTTGATGCTAAGAAATTTAAAGATATTACACATAAGTAAATAACATGGAAAAGCCACATCCCATGCCAATCTAGATCTGATCAACTTGTGTAAGGATTTGATCTCCATAAATCATTTCACTTAGTCAAGATCAATCATCTAGCATCGAGTAAAGAGATGTGATTCTCTACGCATTTCGGGTTACGCAGGAGCCCACAGATGATCTTATGTCAGATTCGTCGTTTCAGTTAACCAGACCAAAAAAAACTGTAAAACCTTCTCCCACTGTAAGTATGGTCCGTTACATGGATTCTTGCTCGAATCCATGTTGAAAGATTTGACGATTATTCTAATGATGATTGCTGACTACCTAATGCAACGCCCACACGAGGGATTTGAACCCTAATCTTGTGAGTGGTAGACCACCACACCATTCAATTAGTGAGACAGATAGAAATCACTGTTTATTTTGCTGGGCGTGAGATTCTCATTCGAGTATAATTGTAACATCTTATGCTCAACAAGGAAGTGAATCCATGGCATTCACACAAAGCCAGCAGCTCTCCTATGGAGATGGTGGGGATAGGACCTCCAGCTACACACAGACGAGGACAGATGACGAGGAAGGGGGAGAAGAAGACGCAAAGCCAACCTCAGACGATGACAAAACCTCACCTTTCAGCTCACTGTATTTACACAAACTCCAAATTTAGGAACGAGGGGTCTCAAATGCCTCTGACTTTGGTGACCAATCGAAAGCAAGCTCACCATTATCTTCTCTTGATATCAAAGAAAGCTACGGGAACGGATCATCCCTTACATCATGCCAACTAAGAATCAAATACTGAGTGTATCCATCACAAGAACAGATCGTCACGAGCAAGCAAGCTCCTCTCCAAAAACCGCTTTTTGAAGACGTTTTCCCACGGTAACGGATCCGTATTAGCGATGCAAAGTGCTGCTGAACCGTTCGTTAACTTCGCCCCATCATAAATGTAATACAAAGTTCTACACGCACACACGCGCACACACACACCTCTCTTTCAGATATCGAGTCCTTTGAAATTGGAGAGCAAATCTCCTTCCGGTTGACGCCTTTGCGGCAAGTTTGGCCTTATATAGGTCGATATCGTCCTTTACGTTAATCATATATTCAAATTATATGGTTGGATTTTTGGAAACTATTTTTCACAAAAAAAAAGCGAAAAGAACATACGCTGTCCATGACTTTTGATTTAGCAAATAAGTTTTTCATTTGAATCTATGATTCATCGTTGAGTGTGATTGATCAGTAATTTTGGTAATCAGTTCACTCGTGAGTACCTCAACAATAGACTCATCAACAATATGTGAATGTGATTATAAATTTCTTTAACATCTCCATAATCACGAGAAATCGACTATGAAATTGCAATTCAGTATTTTTCAAACAAGACCAATTTGGTGACTCAATTGTATCTTTAGTGTAAGCAACACGTTTTCATAAATTAGTTTAATTTGTGTGAAAATACTTCAATATCGATTAAAAAATCTTCTAGTGTCAATGAAGTATAAGGGAAGATACTTAAGCACATCATGGAAGTGTGAGGATCATAGCGTATGCGATCGAAAGCGACTAGTCACACTAGTCGCTCGAGACAACATACTTTAAAATTTTCAAACGATGAAACCATATGATCCAAGCATACTTCTCGGATCGTTTCATCTAAACCACAAACAAGTACTAGGTTTACCTCTTGAAGCGTAGTTGCGATCGTGTCTCTAAACGAAGAGATCTCCTTTATCAAGTCTGATCTAACGGAGGACACACTTGTGAGCGTGTTGATGAGACACGTGCTCATCGTAATCCATATTGATGATCTAAGCAGCAAATCTCCTGATCTCGTCATAGGAGATTCGACGTCTTCTTCACGAGCGAGGCGCACCGAAGGAGACGGAGATCCATGAGCAAATAATCCGGCAGCATAATGACGATGCTGCGATGATGGTGACTCTCTCTAGGGCTCCATGGTGGACGACCACAATGAGAGAGAGAGAGAGAGAGAGAGAGACTTTGCATGTAGAGAATGAGAGAGAGAGAGCATATGTTGTTTTCTAGTTGTAATTTGAAGAGCAAGTGTAGCCTCTTCTTATATAGTATTTTGGGAGTCCATGAATCTCTATCCATGGACGACATAAAATTAATGGATGAGATTGATTTGTGTTTCTTTCAATAACCAAGATTTGTTGTAAAAAATATGATAATAATTAATTTGATTAAATTAAAAATATATTGAATAATTAATATAAATTAATTTCAAATCAATCAATTACCTAGGAGATAATTGGAAGGAGATAATCAACTACCAATCAAGGAGGGACAGCCACCCAATACCATTGGGACTTGGTGGACATCCACCACCTTTGGTAGATAGCAATCTTTTCCAATGAGATTACATTATCTCATTCCAATATTATCTCACAACAATAATTCTCAATTATCTTGTGAACATTGCAATCATGCATTGGAAATTTGTAAATCGCATTTACAACCCAAAATAAGATGTAAATTAAATTTATAATTAATTATCCAATGTGAATCCAATTCACATCAATAATTAATCAACAAATATACATTACAATAGGCTCTTTCTAATATATTATAAATCACATTTACAACATATATGATTAATATTGATGTGTTATCCACATTATTCATATCCATGATAATTAAATCACATTTAATCATCTCAGATCTCTATTCTCATGAATCACATTCACATTATTCATATCTTTGATAATTAATTCACATTTAATTATCTCTAATAACTATCCTAATAATATGAATCAAATTCATATTATTCATGATAATTAAATCACATTTACTTATCAACTTTCTCAATGCTCAGATACATGTAACAACAATGAAATTACCCATGAACTCTTTAAAGGATAATACGCTTTCTCCGCAGATACTTTGAGATAAGGACATGACGATTGTATTATTCCATGTATAGTGACTTGGATATTGAGATCACATCTCAAATCCAGATCTTGCAGAACCTCTCACAGATGTTTGATTAAATCAAAGCTGTAAATCTAACCTTCTCATTGTATATGAATCACATTTAGATCAATATCCAATATTAGCATCAAGATTTGATTACTTCTCTAGTGAGAGGAGTCACTAAAATCCAGGCCTATTTCATCACTCCCTCGGAATGGAAGCATCATGGTTGTACAATCATTTATGATCACATCACCCTCGGGTATTCCTAATACATGTACATCTTGCATACTGGAAGTCCCATAATAAAGCCGAAGTATTAGATCAATTTTACACTTTCTACTTCAGGATTTTTAACATAAAGTTTCTCATTTGACTATTGAGAGTCGGTATTGATCATATGCTTTTCAAAAGTATATATCATACCTAGGTGTTGATCATATACTTTTCAAAAGCATATATCAAACATACAAATTCGGTCAATCTTCCAAAGCGAGATGACCATGCACGGAATTTGATTTTTCCCAATATCTCACGAGTGATCTCATGTCTTCCGATTCAGCAATGAATCTATATGATCCCTTTGAGAGATCGTATTATTCATATACCCTTGCATGCACACCAGCGTACCGGTGTATGTACCTTGATTAGGCCATCAACCTATTAGTCTGCTAAATGTACATACTCAGACATATAGTAACGCAACTACCTCCAGTTAGAGGATGTGTGCCTATATCTTGATAGCATACGACATAGGTCTTTGGATATCTTGATCTCATTAAGTCAACTCTTTCACCTAACTTGTCTAATACCTCCGAATCTTTATTCCTATGTAGAGGATTTGCATCAAGAGATCAGTTAGATAGCATCCTTTAGAGAGAGGATTGTCATATTCTTCTCAAGCTGGAGATCCTCTCTTAATAATCATTTGACAGTGCTTGATGAGTCATCAATCTAACTCTTTAGATATTCATCCAAACAACAACCTCTATGATTCAACAATTGAATCAACAGTGATATGACCATCAAGATGGACTGATACATAACCTCAATTATATTAAGGGACCTATTATGCAAATTAGTTAATCTTCATTTTAGATCAAGGAATGATATTTATAATGATATTTATTGCATAATGGCTCGTTGGAGCTCGCATGTCCAACAGTCAAATGATAACATCCATTGATATCTGATATAATTACAATTTTGTGCAATGCGTGTTAAACGTAGACGATCACTACAATGCAACTAATCGGTATAGCCAGACTATTGTTCCAAGATTCATTAGTGAAAACTAGAGTTTGGACAATCAATCGACCAGATTGATCAATCATCTTTTGATTTTTGATCAATTAGGTTAACCCACTAAAGACTTATCAATATTTTTTTATTAACCAATCTAAGTTACTATCCATGGTTGATCGATCATTATAATACAATTCATTGGTCCATTCGACTATTTGTTCCCATGTGATCGATCTGAAATTGAGCTATAGCCTTATCAATTATTATCGGTTCATGTTAACACATGTTTAATGTGTACTGACATCTTTTGTAGACCAACTTTCCTCAACACTTTTTTGTGTCCTCGCTCCTGCATTGCACTCTCTTGGGAAGAGTTGAAGTGGTAGGAGAGTAGAGAGATGGCTTTCAAAGTGCAACATTTATGTCTTGAGTTGTCTTGGGAACAAAAGCGGTATCACATTTGCTTTGACATCACTTGATGAGATACGGATCCGTGAATGCACAATCAACTATCACCATGGAAGCAAGTAAAGAAGAAGACATCAGAATATAGTGGTGGATGATTATATCTCGTGACCACCAAAGAAGAAAAATCACTAAAAGAAGAACGGGTACAACTCTCTTCATCCCCCCCCCCCTCTTTCTTCTCTTCTCTCGCTTTTTCTCCTTTATTATCCTTCTTAGAATTGTGATGGTATGCCACCACCCATCCTCTCTCATGTAGGCTCAAAAATAATCTTAGATTGATTGGCACAACTAATTTCAATTGATCAAGATTTCAATCAATAAATATCCGATCAATCTCCATCAATGTCAGAATGGTATTTGATATAACCAATCTCCTTCAAGAATTACATGGAATCCGACTCTACCATATTAGGATGTAATTTATCCAATCTTAATAATTCATCCCATGATTTTAATTGCATTGCAACATTCACACTGCCTTGATTTTACACCACACCGTCTTCAATATTTGCAAGCTCCTCTTACAAGTTGCATCATCCTTTGAGTATTGCTCCAGTCGTAGGTTACCCTTGAGGTATCTTCTCTCAAGCATGTTTGCACAACTTCGTGTTGCGCCTTCTAATGCGACAACACAAATCTCTTGTTAGTATAGATTGTGCATCATTATCTAGCAAAGCAAATTGCATAAGCTTCAGTTTGTTGCATGATTCTATAGTAGAGATGTTGGTAACCAACTTATCTCTTCAGATATGGCTCATCATGGGAATGACTAGACTTTCAAAACCTATCAAGACCATTCCCTCGAGCTTATACACCATGTTTAGCATCCTCATTCCTCACATCACAATGCATGCTTCCTTGATTCTATAGTTGTGTGAAATGATTTTTCGTATTCGAAATTAGCGACGAATATCATATAGCCTCTATATCATTAGCAGCAGTTCACATAGCGACGCTTATCCATTGCTAATTTTCAAAATATCAATATAGCGATGATTAGTTGATATTTTGAAAAATAGCAACGGATAAGCGTCGCTATGTGGACCGTTAATGATATAGCTACATATATGATATTCGTCGCTAATTTCGAGTACGAAAAATCATTTTGCAACAAGTAATATCGTCTTTATATATTTAACAATGACTAATTTAGTGACGGAATTTAAAAAAAATGTCACTATAGCTCAATTTGGTTGTAGTGTTTGTTCAAGAATCAACATCATAGCTCGCACTCTGGTGCGAACACTGAAGGTCAAAGAAACAGTGGGGAGATTTGTTGGATGTATGCCACTACATCACATGGCAAAAAATCTAAATATGAATGTAAGTTTTGTGTGAAGAGACTAGAAGGAGAGATTATTACAAAGCTGAAGCATCATTTTGTTGGCAATAACAGGAACACTGCCAAGTGTACACATTGTCCCAGGGATGTTAGGGACGTGGTGAAGAACCTGGACAGGAAGAAGGAGAAAGATCAAAAGAGGGTGAGAAGGGACAATTAATTCAAGGACATGTTCGAGAAGGAGTTTAATGCCATATTTGATTTTGATGATGATGACTTTGTCTACCCTACTAATATTTAGACTCTAAGAGGAGGGAATCCCAAGAATCGTTGAGGAGAAAGTTTAAGATGCAATGACTTGATGGTGCACAACATGATTTCTATGGTGCTGGCGGGAGTGATTCAGGAGGTACGCTAGTACGATCACCCATCAAAAAACAGAAGGGGAAGGGAATCTAGCCCTTCGTGACGAGGAGCAGTTCCATGCAGTGCAAGCTAAGCAAAGGGGCGGAGGCAAAAAAACAGCGCAAGGCATGTTTTCAAATGCCAGAGAGAGTGGGAAAGGCCACTAGCAAGCTATTTTTTAGGGAAAGCATTCCTACGAACATTGCTAAGGCACCTTTCTTATAGCACGTGATCGATTAGATCCCAACTTCGGAATTGGGACTAAAAGCTCCCAAAAGTCTCTATGTAAAAGCATTTTTTTATATTTCAACTTCAGAATTGCTAATTCACCATCTTGGAAAACCGATTGAGTTTCGAAGAATTGGATTTGACATCCAAAAAAGATTGGCAACGCAGCTTGTTGTCCATCTCTTATAAATCTCTATGTAAAAGCATTTTTTTAATATTTATATTAATATTTCCAAAAGAGTTTACTAATTACTACACTTGGGGCCCGTTCGATAGGAGAATAAGAATGAATAACTATGGAGAATAAGGGGAATAAGGGTCTATTCTCCGTTCGGCTGGAGGAAAGGAATAAGGTGAAATAAAGGTAGGTAAGGTGGGATAAAGATAGGAATAAGAGTGAAATAAGATGGAATAATGGGGAATAGTCGTACCACTGGGAACCGTGTCGGGAGGAGAGTTGATCCCTTATTCCACGGCCTATTCTCCAACCAAACAAGACCTTAGTAAATTCAAACAATTTTTGTCACTAGATCAACTAATTTTCAACTAAATGGACCGTAATAATATCGACTTGAGAGTCTATGGTGGTGTCTCAAATTCTTGTCTTGACCATTTTTATGTCTAGTCCACATTCTAGTAAAACAATTGCCCAAACACAAGAACATTATTTCATCGATTACTAATGACAGAAAATGTCAACAACAAAAAAAACACGAGTCCTTTGGATAGACAAGAAAAAGGTCCCCCTGAGGCAAACAATATTGATGCAAAAAGAGAGAAGAGGCCTTTCAGCTTTTGTTCGCAGCCCAAAAACAAATGAAAGAATTGCCCCCCTTCTCCTCTATCTACAATAGCATCTTTTATCTTTACAATATAAGTTTAACAACAAACTATCTAATCTAGAAAAGAACAAATTCGTGTAAATTATCTAAGGCGGGTAAGATTTGAATCCTGATCTTTGTTAGAACAACATGGACTCGAGGAGGAGATCATCTCTGGGCTCCTCCTTCGCCTTCTGGAACGCGTTTTCCGAATGTGTTTGCTGGTTCGCGAGCTCTTCGATCATGCTATCGTGATCGGAGATCCCGTAGGCCGGAATCATCGCCAGCGTGAACGGAGACTCGCCGTTGAGCCGTGTATTGAAGAGAGAATCCGAGACCAAATGACTGGTGTGGTTGGCCATCACCGACGGCCTGATGGCCATGGTTATGCCGCCGTTGGTGTTGCTCCTTCCGTTATCCATTGGCGCCGGCCTGCTGACGCCGCTGCCACGGGCCGCAGGGACGTCGTGGTTGTGCTTGCCTTCGTATGTGGTGATCACTGATCTCAGATCATTGCATGCTCTCTCCACATGTTTCCTCACCGGGCATCCCACTGTTGTGCACTTGTAGTAACTCCTGCAGGGATCAGCAAGAACATCGATGAGAAATCGGTTTCGATGGTAAGAGTGAGCTCAATCATGAGCTGTTACCGAGGAAAATTGGTCTTGATCACTTATTGAGTTGGGTTACGGACCTTGGATTGGGATTCCCCTTAACAACCTTCTGCCCGTACTTCCTCCACCGATACCCATCGTCGAGGATGTCGATATCGCTCGTCGTCTGGATGACGACCCGGGGCTCCTTCAACGTCCTGTTCCCAGCACCAGACATCTCCTCGCTCTCACCTTCACCCTTCCTGCAAATCCACAGGTAAATTAGACTCGAGTTTAAATCATAAAAAGCTATATCAATTTCGATATCGTTTCGATTCAATATTTCGACGATATTTCGACGATATCATCGAAATATCATCCATATCGACGCTCTTTTGTGAAGGAAATGCTTAAAAAGGAGGAAATATCATCATATCGGTATCCATATCGGTCTCGTCTCAATATCAATAGATCGTCGATATAACGTCGATACGACCTATCATACTTTAAACTAATTACCCTATTAATTTACCAATTAAGTGCTAATGGTATCTTAAATTCTTAATTACCAGCGCTTAACATTGGGCTCATCCTCGTCATCAAAATCCTCGCCACCTCTGCTCCTCTGCGAGCCCATGTCATCGTCCTCGTCTCCGAAAGAAACCGACGAATTCTCCGGCGTGGCGTTGCCCGAGTCGATCTGCGTACCACCCAAGGAGTGATCGGGTGTCATCAACGCCATCTGCGCGTTGATCTGCTGCGTACCCGAGGAGTTTCTCCTCGTGGATTGAGGCTTGGGGTGGTTGTGCTTCCCCTTGTAGACGATCTCCGTGATGTGCCCTTCGAGGGACCTCTCCACCTTCTTCTTGGTGGGGCAGCTCGGGAAGGTGCACTTGTAGTAGCTCCGCGGGTTCTCGCTCCCCTTCACCTGCTTCTGCCCGTACTTCCTCCAGTTGTAGCCGTCGTCCGATCTCTTGCTCTCCCGCATGTAGTTGATGTTACCGTTGTTGGTCACCTGAGATTGGTAGTTGGGTGCTTTGCCGTTTGCTTCCTGGTTGTTCCATGGCTGCTGCTGCTGCTCCTGCGGCTTCTGCTGAAAACTTGTCAGGTATTTGGAACTGACAACAACAAGACAGATACGGAGAAAAACATCAGCAGATATTAGGCGTACCATCCAAGAGATGGGCAAAGTTTGGAAGGAGAAATCGGCGGAAGGCTTCTGCTCTTCCTTGATGGGTTGCTGGTAGAGATCCGAGCTCGGCTTCCAGTTGTAGGATTGTGCCGGGAGGCTTCCGGTCGTCGGAGACGGCAAGTCCTGCATGATGAATACAGATGTAAAGCAAGAATGATTTGAGAGAGACCCATCTCAACTCTAGACGTGGAGCTTACGTGGGAGGAGGAGAGGAGCAGGGGGGAGTCGAGCAGCTCGGTGGGGATAAGTCCGGCGGGTATGGCGAAGTAGGCAGAGGGAGAGATCGGAGGGGGTGAGAGAGGCAAGGAAGGCGGAGGTGCGGACTTGAACTTGGGGACGCTCCTCTCGGCAGCTCCGGTCCTCTCGTCATCCTCTTCCTCGACCCCGTTAAGCAAGTCCGAGAAGGAGGAGGAGAAGGTGGTGCTGAAGGAAAAGGTGGAGGGCGGTGGTCGTGAGTTGGCCGACGTATCCAAGCTCCCTGTGGAGGCGCCCATGATGGTGGATAGGGAGGAGAGAGAGGGGGAGGGAGAGGGGTTAAGAAAGAGGACACAGTGTGGGAGGGGAGATGGAATATAATATGGACGTGCTGAGAGGGGTCAGATGGATTGCGTTCACGTTGTGGGGCTTCTTCTGGGAAGGGGAGGGGAGGTGTGGAACGGAAGGTGTGTTGGTCAAATCGCGTGGGCTTGACTGCTGTGAGGCGGCGCGGCCAGATGCCTTTCCGGCAGGCCGTGGGGTAATCTCAGGTGGGCCTTTGAGTAGGAATAAAAATGGATATGGATATATCTGAATATCTTATATTCGAAAAATTACAAAAATTACTCGATATGGATATTCGTATCCAAATATTAATTAAATATGGATCTAATATGGATATGAATTGTAAAAATTTTTTGGATACGGATATAGTAATAGTTTAAATATTCGAATTTAGATCTGGATATCCGAAGGATGGGGAGCTTGTACCAAGGTGCATGTAATTTTACATGCATTGGGGTTTATATCTTCCATATTTTTTTACTTTTTTGAAAAATACCACCATGTATATTCATCTATATATCCCTTTAATATGTCATTCGAATTTCGTCAGAAACAGAGACTCATATGCCCTTCATCTAGAACATGTCGATTACAACCATTTTAAGATCGTTAAAATTACATGTTCTAGATGGAGGTCATAGGAGTTTCTGTTTCTGACGAAATTTGAATGGCATATGGAGGATATATAGATGAATATACATGGTGGTATATTTCAAAAAAGTACAAAAATGTGGAAGATATAAGCCTCGATGTAGGTAAAAAAATTGCATGCACTTTGGTGCAAGCTCCCCATCCTCATATTTAATATTATTTTATATATTAGTTAATATAATATCGGTCACAACCATGTGCTATTATATTAGTATTACACATTATATAATACCATATATTAATGATGTCAATAAATTTCCGTTTCTTTGGGGATGAGCAGGAACAAAATCTACGAAATCTTATTCCCTTTTTACTTCCGGTCAAGAATGCGTGTCATCTCGACACTCTCTTTTGTCATGATGCAACTTATTTATATTTCATTGTTATTTTTAAAATCATTATAAACTTTAATTAGAAATTTTAATTCGTATTCAAATGTTGATCTTTATTTGATTCGTTTTTGGATCCCATGTTTATTGAATCCATATCTGGATTTTATTTTTTATTCGATTCATATTTGGATTAGCTCTTTATTCGATTTGTATTCGGGTCTGTTCTTTATTCGATTCATATTCAGATTCGATAAATATCTTATTCGGATTTGTATCCGTATTTTTAAGGATATGATTTCTATAATGCATATCTGAATCATATCTATATTCATATTCGATAGAGATGAAGAAAATATAGATGCGAAAACATATATCTGATCCTTATCCGATTCATTTTCATCCCTACCTTTGAGAAACTCTGGGATTAGCTTTGAAAGGGACGTCAATTTTATTAGTTGGCGATGTCCTCTCGGTTGGCCATGGTGGACCCTCGAGGTGGGCCGAGTGCGATTTTTTTTATTTGATGTATATATAAATTATACGTCGAAAGATAGTTGACGAAGGGATGATTTTATGAAATAACATTGGGTAAATTATAAAAAATGATTGATCTTTAATTAATTTACAAATAGGGATCGAAGTTTAATTTACCGTTTCAGTCCCAACGTCGTGAATGCGCGGCTCAATCCATGGTTTCACTTGCCGAAATTACCCTTGATCAATAGGGTTTACTTTTTCATTTTTTTTCCCAATTCGAGCCTCAACCGAACAGAACCAAAGATACTCAACCACCCCTCTACGACGGCTGCTCCGACCATCGCCGGCTCCAGACTACGCCGTGGCTTGCTGGATCTTCCTCTTGGGTGGCAACCTCCCCTGAAGCTTGGTTGGATTGGGTATGTCGATTTTTCCTTTCTCTATCTTGCTGCATTTTTCGGATATTTACAGAGAGAGGGATTTGTGTGACTGGTTGAGAGGGGAGTTGCGTGCGTGGTGGCTGTAGTCCGAGAGGGCGACCCGAGCGGAGGAGTTCTTGCTCGTTTGCCCTTGGTCGTGCGTACAAGTTCTGCTTATTTGTGATAGATTGTAGAGGGTTCTTTATTTATTTTATCCAAATACCCTCTCTTATATCTAGTCGTGGTTGAGCAACTTTTATGATTCAACATAATGTTGGTGAAAAAAATTTGGATTTTTTTTAAGAGTTGAATGATGTGATTATATTCTTAAATATCTAGTCTAAAATATTCAAAAGTGTGGGCGTGTAAACTAATATCATACTTATTGAGCCTAAGAAAAGAAAATAATCATTGCAAAGCTTGTGTATGTTTGATTATTAGACATGCTCTTAATAATTATGTTGGTCATTATAATATTATGTGTTGATTTGTGATTAAAAGAAAAAAGGGGTACTTAATTTTTAGTTTGACTTATCATTTTGCTATCAATGACATGGGAGAAATAAATACCATCTTGAGAATATATGTATCATAAAGAATAATTATATTTCTCCATCACGAGAGTATTGCAAAAACTTTTTTCTTTTGAATGCAAGCAAGTTAGCATTCATTTTACTACATAATTTTTTAAGGAAAAAGAAGAGTAAAAGTGATCGTATACTTCAAACTAGATATGCACAAATTATTGATTGTCTTATACATTAGACAAGATGTTGCACATGTTGTTGAAAGTTATGCAGGATACTCCAAATCTGGAAGAAGATCAATGAGATGCTCTATTTTGAATGCTTTAACATGTCAAAGAAGAGATAGGTTATTTTTTAATGTTTTATGGAGATCATATAGTTCTTGAAGGATATTATGGTGCAAATTCATTCCTTTATTTAGATGAGTTGAAAATTACTATTGGGTATATTCTTATCCTGGAAGCGGAGCTATTTTTTGAAATTAATCTAGCAAGTATGCTTTGCTCGATATACATGAGCTTATTGCATTAGAGAATGCATGCACTCATGATGTGCTTGAGAAACTTCTGGGCAGATCTTTCCATTTGGATGAAGCCAATGCCATCAATATTTTTATCGTGAAAGCCATGCTGCTAAAAATATTTTATAATGTGAAAAAGCCGGCATATTCGTCTGAGAGACAATATTATGAGATATCTCCTGGCATAATATCTAAGTATTATGTGAAGTCAGAGTTAAATTTGGTTGATCCTCTGACTAAACCACTAAGCAAAAAACTTATGGAGAGTACATCGAGGGGAATGGGATTATGCCCAAATCAATAGTCGAGGTGATGGAAACCCCAACCTTCATGAACGGAGATCACGGGAAGGACGTTCATATAAGATAAACCTCCCTTGAAGATCAATAGGCTTTTCCCCCTTTCGGCAGTCTTGCTGAGGCCTGACCCGATGTCACGTCCCTTGCGATTCCGTTGCTATCCTGATGGTCGTTAACATTAAGAGCCCCGAGCTCGAGAAGGTGCTTGGAGAGGAGACGATCATGCACGACTGAAGGAGGAGAGGAGGCGAGCTTGTGGGGCTACGGGGAAATGAGGAAGAGTTTCTGTTCTAATCATATGCCCCTCTTAATCACACCATGGTTTGTATAAACTATGATTGTTTTAATTCTTTGATGATCAATCTGACGAAAGGACACAAGTGATAACGAACAAAAAAGCTAAGGATACAATTGATATTTTAAAAAAAAAGAGGAACATAACTGATATTGCAATATCTCAGAAGGACACAACTAACAAAATTCCTTGGTTTAAATTAACTACTATCAACCACAATCAAACTCAATTGGATCGGACAAAACCGACAATATAACCACTCAATTTTTCTTCTTCCACCTTCATGTCGTCACCTATTACATCAATTGATTTTCATTGGTCCAACCATAAAAACCCAAAACCGATACCAAATCAGATGTTTGGTTCCATTTTTAAAACCGGTTGGTAAGGTACCTCGGCATCCCAACTATGTGGAATGGAATTAGGATGGAATCTGTTGTCCCGAAACAATTGTGGGAGAAGCAAAGGCTATCCAATCACAAAATCTCACGTGGACTATTCGGGGCCTCTCGATTCCCAAGACGGTGATATAGGGTTTGTTTGGTTGTTAGGTTGAGGTGGATTGTGGTAACCTGATTGGAATAATAGCTGTTTGGGATGGTTATGGGGGTTGGAGGGGTTCGAATAAAGGATGTGATGTGTGTCACTATGATTTATGATAAAATTCCATTCCATAAAAAGAGGGGGGTAAATCGGATTACCCCGGGATAACCCGAGGATAACTCGGTTACCAAACGAGCCCCTAATCTTACCATGAAAATCTCCCATGTTTCCTTCATTCCAATATGTTTTAGTTTCCAGTTTGTGCATAATTATTCGAATTTATAAATCGAAAAATAGCGTAATAGGTAAGGATGCAAATCGAGAGATATAGATATAGGTATTACTATATTCGAATCTTCGCAGACACATTACGGGTATTGAAGCTATAAAAGATATCCTTAATACTGATAAGGATATACAAACAAAATAATAACGATTACTATATAAATATCGAAAAAATAGAAACCATTCAATAGGATTGTTGTTGTGATTGCTTAAATCAGAATTAATAAACTACTAATAATAAAATAAAAAATATAGTGTTATACTAAATTTAATAACATGTATGATAAATGACTAAATAATATAAAGAACTGCTTCTAACATTGGAAAGTGACTCCATATGCCATATATGCAAGTATCCCATAATATATTTGGAGATAGACATGCACTTTGGTGTATGTATATAAAATAAAGTTTTCATTAGTTACGTACCGCTCGAGATATTGTAATTTCAATTATGCCCTTCTTTTTTAGGGAATATCAGTTGTGTCGTCAACTTCTTGTCATTCTATAATTTGTACCCCTCCGTTACTTTAGTCGTCAATGAGGTGAACTTAACCGTGGTTTTTTTTTCAAACTATGATTTGGGTAGGAAGGGTAAAATTAGAAACTCTCATATTCATCCTCGTGTTCTTGAGGAGGCAACATCAAGAGGAGAAGCAGGAGGCGACAAGAGTGAAGGAAGATGTGGTTCCTCCACTTGACCTCCCCCTCCAACCGACGATGTCAAGGGTGGAGGAGCAGGTGGTTCCTCCACTAACGCCCCCTCTAGTCTGCGGCGACGAAAGGAGCAGCATGCGACATCATGGGGCAGAGGAGTAGGTGATTCCTCCACCAACCTCCCTTTATAGTCTGCGGTGTTGAGAGGAATAACGGACAGGAGGATGGCCTAAAGGGGGAGGGGCGTGGAGGAGGAGGCTGGGGGCGGAGGTTGGGGACGGGGGTGAGAGGTGCGAGGAGGGGTTGTTGGAGGAGAGGGGAGGTTGGGGATGGAGGAGGGGGTGGAGGAGGAGGAGGAAGAGGTCGGGGATTGGGGGGTGTTGGGGAAGAAGGGGATGTGCAGGGGTGAAGGGGGGAGGCAGGTGCAGAGGAGGAGGAAGTTGGTGGAGGGAGAGGTTGGGGACGGAGAGGGGGGTGGTCGGGGACGGAGGAGGGGGAAGAGGGGAGGCGTGGGAGTAGAGGGGGAGCCAGGCTCAGAGGAGGAGGTTATTGGCGGAGGAGGGAGATTGGGGATAGAGGACAGGGAGGCGCATGGGCAGAGCAAGGGGCGGGAGGGAGCTCTGGGCGGTGGAAGCGGCAGGGGACCTTCCCCTCCACCGACCACCCCCCTTCAATCTGCGCCGAGTGTGGAGGATATAGGGAAGCAGGGGGATGAGCGAGGGCAAAGGGGGGATCGAGGGTGGTGGACTGGGGCGGCGGGGGAGGAGGAAGAGGATGGGGGAGGAGGAAGAGGATGGGGGAGGAGGAAGAAGATGGGGAGGAGGAAGAAGAAATTGATGGACTTTTCAGTCCATTTTTAAATGTAATTCCTGATGTGTCCTCATAGTTAACGTCCGTTTGTGGTTGGGATAGACGGCAACTAATCCGAGGAGCACAAATGATAGAATGACAAGAAGTTAAGGGCACAACTGATATTCCCCAAACGAAAAGGGCATAACTGAAATTACAATATCTAAGAAGAGCACAAATAATAAAACCCTTATAAAATACATACATATAGATTCAACAACACATATATCTATATCTATATCCTATTCGGTAGAAAAATATGTAATTATGTTCGTGTCCTTATCCTCAAATGAATAAAAGATAATATTCATATCCTAATCCAAAATCAAGAATCCCTATCATATCATGACGACCGACAGATACAGATATATACATATCTGATCACATCCCTACTTACAAACCATTTCCGTCCCCGTGGGTTTGATTCGGATTGGCCTAAATAACATTAGAAGTCTCAAATTATTTTAAATTAATATCTTGTATAGGGGGATCGAAATAATTGAGCAACGTAATTAAGTTAACATCGAGTGGTGATTAATATAGGGATATTTACAGTCATAATTCTGAATAATTTCATAATTATCCCAAAAATTCTTTATAATCATGAATTACACTTATGACCTTGAACAGTACTTTACTCTTACATTAGTAACCCTATGTTAATTTGCGCCTAATTTTCTGTTAAGTATGACGATATATGTTCAGTATTTTACACTTTATACCCTTTCAATTTCCATTATTTGCGAGTGTCCCCTCCTCCTTTTCCAGCCAAGCAACCCCCCTCTTCCGATCTGTCGAATTCCTCCTGCCGGAAGCCCGACCCCACCAGGCACCCTCCCCCCCTCCCCCAACCTCCAGGCAAGCCCCACCCCCACCATGCAACCCCCTCCGCCGACTTCGTCAACGTCTGCAAGACCCCCCCCCCTCCCGGCATGGTGCCTGCAAGTCCCGCTTCGCATGGAAGAAAAATCATTTTCTTTTTCCTTTTTTCTTTTGATTAATTCTAGCCGTTAGATTGTAGATTGGCTATATAAACTCACTTCCGTTATGGATGTAAAACGGGGTATTTATTCAAAGGTCTGAGTGTAACTCGTGATTATAGAGGGGTTTTAGAGAAATTATGAAATTACTCAAGATTATGTATATAAATATCTCATTAATATATGATGTTAAAGAGAGAGAGAGAGAGAGAGAGAAAGAGGCATACTAAACCCTTTTCTAGTGTGATGATGAGACGGTGATGTCATAAAGGATATGTTTAGATAAAAGACTGCAAATCTTTGCAAATTATAAGTACATTTCCTAATAATTTATGTGCGCCGCCGTAATATTAAGTAGCTTTGTATGGATGCCCCTCAGCTGACTTTCAATTACTAAACGATGTCAAATATAAGAGATTTCCTAAAAAACTTCTATATTTTTTTAGCCCCAAGCTTCAAATTCGTTGTATTCCATCCCCTCCCCCCTCCATTCCTACTCATAATCAAGGATTGAAAAATCGGACCGGATCGACTCATACGAACTGGTTGCATTGTGAACCAGCCTTGACCTGGTCAGTTCTATGGAATGATGAAAATAATAATAAAATCCAGTTCGACCAGTTGGTCCGATCCGGTACGTTGGGGCTCGATGGAGTTGTGAGACCTATTTGGGAACCATGCAGTGCGTCTAGGTGGTGTCTCAGAATTATGGCTGACCATAATTCTGATCTGATCCGTTGGTTTTACCAAATGGCGACTTCCTGTAGACCTGGATCTCCTCCTGAGTTCTCGTTGGTTCTCGACGTCGAGCTTGAGGCGACTCGAGTCGAGATGCAATGGAGGTGGCGACTCTGATAAGGGCACGAGAGCCTCGTCCCTTGGTAAGACGATGCAAGGGAGGTCTTGGGATGTACGATGATGGCTCGAGATGGTGATTCCATCTGTACTCTTCTCAAGATCCCTCTGGATATTCTCGTTCCAATACTTCTTAAGTTTTCCTCGTTCTCTCTCTTAGCCAGCTCGACATCTCAAATCTTGCATCTTCTAACGTGTATATCATCAAACCTACGTTGCAAATAGTCAACCCACCTTAATCGGTTCTCTTATCTCAGGGGTGGAACTAGTATATGTTATGGGGGTTATGCCTCCCTCCCCCCCCCCCCCCAAACCCATGTTTATTATACATCACTAGTACAATGTATTAAGTTTTCAATACGGTTTCTTAATTATATTATAATCACTATTGTCTGAAAAAGGTTGTAGAATTATTAAATGGTCAAGTGTTAGATTGACATGGTTATTATTTTGGAGACCAGAGTTCTAATCTTATCTCCCTTAATTTTACTTTCTTTTATATAATTTATCCAATCACTTCCAAAGTAACAAATTAATTTGATATAAAACTATATTCGAGTTTATTTACCTCTCCCACTATTTTTAGTACTCCTTGTAAATAAAATAAAATGTATTGTTTCATTTTAACCGTGAACCTTTTTGTTTCAAAATTTTACTTGAAATTTAGCCTTTTATGATGGATTTAGAGAGGTTTACATTATTATAATTATCAAATTTTAAAAATCACCGCTGAAAACACCAATCGATTTGAAAATCTAACATTAACAATAGATTTAAATTCTACGTTTATCAAAATTGAAAGAGGTTCATTTTACAATATTAATTCTATTTAAAAATATCGTTCGAAAATACATAGATATTTTTTTTCCATTTTGAGCATATATAATAGTTGTATACTTGGCCTCTCCTTGATGAAATTCCTGATTTTGTCCCATAGTTGTACACTTGACCCATCTTTGACGAAATTCTTGGTTCCGCCCATGTCTCACCTTCTCCTCTACCGAAGCTACAACAACTTTCTTCTGATTACATCGTTCTACTGAAATCCAAGACAAAGATACCAGAGAGAGAGAGAGAGAAGAGAAGCAAAACAACTGTGGAAGAACAAAGGAATGCTCGAGGAAGAAAAAATGACGAAGCTTATGAAGAAATGGTACAAGATGATGAATGAAGTGCTCGCATGTTGGTTGTGCTCAGAGAGCATGGGTGTTCGCCTCCAGCAGCTGGCAACAGGCTGCCAAGCTCTATAGATGCTTGAAGCTTCTGCTACGATGGCGAGGAAGCCACGCAAGTGATGTGTTTGAGTACGTGTATGTGTGCATGCGTACGTGTGTGTGTGCGCGTATCGATGCATGCATGTATATAAGTATACTAATATTGGATATAGAATATGTTATAGAATGCGGGCATAAGTAGAGTACTATGTTCAATGGATTAAACACCAAAAAATAATGCATGGTGTTTATACAAGATTATTGGTATATAATACCTATAGACACTTATGACTCCTAAATTGATTTTTATTATGTATTCTGCATATATTTATGTGCTTTTTACATATATTTTTAATGTTTTTATATATTTTTGGTATAAGTTACATAGGTAGGAGGTATATTACACAATTACGGTTAGTTCCTTTTTATCTATTTTTAATTTATATGTTTTGTCATAACTTTAGTGTTAATTAAGGTTTTAAGTATTTTTGAGTAATGTGCGAACCGATTCTTATTAAAGTTTATTTTGTAAGTGTTTTAACCTAGATTTTTCTCATGTCTCTTGTTGGACTTCCAACATAGGAGTCCTATTTCCATGTCTTTTGGAAAATAAATCCCATTCTTTCTCCCTTTATTTAATCATAATCCAACTTAAAATAGAAATTGTTGTCAACTATTTATCAAAATATTTCACAATTATTTTGTGATAATTAATTAATAATCCTCAAAGAAATTGGATCACACTAAAAAAATTGAGCTATAGTGACGCTTTTTTCAAAATCTGTCACTAAATTAGATGTTGATAAATATATAACGACGGTATTATTTATTGCGAAATGATTTTTCGTACTCGAAATTAGCGACGAATATCATATATGTCATTATATCATTAGCAACGGTCCACATAGCGATACTTTTTCAATGCTATTTTTCAAACTTCTGATTAATCGTCGTTAAATTTTGAACTAAAAAAAGTGACGATTAGTTGATATTTTAAAAAATAGCAACGGATAAGCATCGCTGTATGGACCGTTGCTAATGATATAATGATAGATATGATATTCATTGCTAATTTCGAGTACGAAAACCCATTTCGCAACGAATAATATTATCGTTATATATTTAACAACGGCTAATTTAGTGACGGATTTTGAAAAAAGCGTCACTATAGCTCAATTTTGTTGTAGTGTCAAAATCATTAGTCCACAATTAATTGTAACTAATTTATATTTATAAATATTTAATGTGAATCCAATTCATATTAACATTAACTGTGTGAATCTAATCCCGTAATTAAATGTGTATCAAATTCTTATTATGAATGATTTGTATGAATCAACATTCATATTAATCGTGTAATATGAATCCAATTGATATTAACATTGATTGTACAAATCATATTCGTATCTAATCTTTTCGATTTAATGGGGAACCAAATTCATATATTTGATTATTACGAATCAACATTCATACTACCTTTTAAGATCGCATTACCCTCGAGGATACCAGTAATCGTTCACCCTAATAGAAGATCATGATTAAGCATGAAGTCTAAATCATTATTTGACTATCTTCTTTGAGGTTTACCAGTAAGTTTCTCAATTGGGGTCGGCCACCCTTATATCACATTCTCTTACTTCTGTTCTATGCTGTGGAAAGCCGGTTTTGTATGGTCTACTTCGACAGCCTCTGCAATCGGTCATAACTAGGGATGAAAGTGATCGGATACGGATACGAATATATGTATAATCATATCCTTATCCATTTACAAATACGAATACGGATGCAGATATGAATATTGACGAATATGAAAAATGTGTTACCATATCCTTAAAAACGAATACGAATGTAAAACGAATACGAATAATAACAAAAAAAATTTACTAATACACATGTTTAGGATGGTTTAAACAGAAAATAGATATACCAGATAATGCAATTTCATAAAAAATTATATCAACGATGGTGAATGCAATCATAAAATTGTGTTACACACATTTATAAATAAATATATTACTATACTTATGTTTGAAAACGAATATACGAATACGAATGTGAATATTAACGAATGTTAACGTGACATCCATATCTGCATCCATTTAAAACGAATACGAATACGAATACGAATGTCAAATATGTATAAAACGAATATGACAACGGATCGGATACGAATATATTCACATTTGTTTTCATCCCTAGTCATAACTCAAAGGAGTTTGTCTTCCTCAAACTGCGACTCATATTACAGATCTTTTCTCAACTTTACCATTGTACATACTTTCGTTTTTTCATATTAATGGTAGATACTTGTTCTCTTTCCACTACCTCCTCTTTTCTCTTGAGAGCCAAATGCTAAATCCTTACAATAATAAAATATGATTGTAACTAGTAAAGATGTCGACCTTTTTTGTTTATTCTCCTCTCATCTCCCTCTTATTTCACTCTCGTCAATATTCCACAGCATGTTCACTCTCATTTTTTGTCCATTTCAATGATGCCCTCTCTCCTGCACAACATTATTCTCCTCTAACACAGCACAGTTGCCCTCGATCACTCAGGGGAAGCCAGAGAATATGCATGCCCATTGACTGAAGGCCCCGGGCTCTCCTCTCAGTCTCGCTCGGTCTCCATGCTTTCCTATCAAACTCAAGCCCCGTCCAAGCCGCATTTAGTGGAGACTATCGACAGGGCCGTAATTCATCTTCTCTAAGCCTTAAAGAAATGGTACTAAGGGCTAAATCATATTCTGTACAGAATGATTCTATTTACTTGAGCAATTCAAGAAAGTCTGAATCAGTGCTTAACAATGCATGTATCTAACTCTGACTCTACGAGCTCACTCTTCTCCTAGGTCTAACTATGCCACTGCCTGTCTTGTACAATGTCACTCCCTTACACTATACCATCATGTTCTAGGCGCATTGCCACTAGTCTGATCTCCATTAAAAGAAAATAGATTTGGAATTGTTGTTTGGTATGTTTACTTGTTATTCTTGACCCTTTTGTTTCTTACCTTTAGCTTGTTAAGGTCTGTGAACTTATCGAAGGGATGAAACTGGATCAACTACGTGTTCAGATATACCACACCCATCTTAGAATAAAAAGGCATTGCTTGGACTCGGTTCCTTTTTAATTGGTATACATGTATGTTCATATTTTTCAAAAAAAACATACTTTAATTATTGGTTTATATGGTAAATAAATTCCATTTCAAGTTCACTTTAAATGAGAATCAAGTCGCCCAACTGGTGGATAATGTTTAAGTTGGTTTTGTCAGAGATATTCAATCGAGCATGAGTTTTTTTTCATATTTTGATTTGTTAATGATATCGTATAGGGCCTTTAAGGATGTTCTTGAGTGTGGTTTGATATTGGTATAGTTAACCGTCTAAATTAACCACGGACTTCATTACTATCTGACCATAGAGGTTGCATTTTTATTTATCTAACTTGTCTTTATATACTTATTTGATAACTTGCATTGTTCTTATTTAATAACTTATTGAAAATCATTTACACACCATTTATAAAAAGAATCTTAAATTCCAAATTCAATATATCATTTAGTTTCATCATGTGATCTTCAACTTATTATAATAGATTAATGGAGTGCTTCAACTTTAATGTGATTGTGTAGTCTTCAAATATTCTTCTCTTTACATCTATCCATATTATCGCTTTTCGAGCTATAATACAAATGTCAAGGTCTATAAAGAACAAACATGAGAGAGTAGACTATTGAACAAGAATATGTAAGTATAAAAATCCAATCAAAATCCACAATCGGATGGATTGGATTGAATTGGATTTAAATATTTGATTGAGTAGATGGGAAAAAACTAAAATCCGTTATGGATTGGATTCTGATTAAGTTAAAATCCGACCTTATCCGATCCATGTGCACCAGTAGTTGCCACTAGCAAGTGATGTTTAGATGAAGGCATGATGTTCTTTTGAAAGTTACACAGAGAATGGAGGAGATGGGGAGGGATTGCAAAGGAAGGAAGTTTATGAACTTCAAAGGCTACCTTGTAGCTTTCATTTATTGGGCTTTTACAGTTGTACTCCTCTTAGATTCTACAATGTCAGATATGCCCTTCCTTTTTTGCAATATCTATTGTGTACCTATCTTCTTGCACTGGTATCACTTGTGTCCTTCCGTTAGTTTTATCGTTAGTGAAAAATAAATCATGTTTTACACAAACCAAAGCTCGATTTAGTAAACTTTTTCTCACAATTGTGCTTTGTAGAAGGGAATAGATGGAAAATAACTCAAGGGAGGCACAATTGATATTGAAAAAAAAAGAGCATAACTGATACAGTAGAATCTAAGAGGAACACAACCGTAAAAAATCTTCATTTTTTATCAAATTGCAGCAAGCATCCTCTGCCCGGCTGCCCGTGGCGTAGGGTGATCTACCGTCGACAGTGCTGTCCCTCACATTTCATGGGCCCTAGGCAAAAGAAAAGAATAAGCCTTTAACAATTTTTCGAGGAATAATGTGCCCTTATGGAATCCCATTAAATTTTGGGCTTTCACGTTAAGTTGTTTACCTTCGATTCCATAAGGGCCTATTTTCGGTGAGTTGATTTATCGAAAATTTAATTTTATAAAGGCCCATTTTTGGTGAGTTCTTTCACCAAAATTCGATTATATAAGAGTTCAATAGGACAGATACGTTTTTTCCCCTAAACTAAAGATTGAAGAATATGTAAAAATAGACCCCAAAAATTAATGGACCCAGGACCATTGCACTCACAAACTACCTTCAGGGACGGCCCTGACCGTCGGGCACGATCCATCCGTCGGAATCCCTACCTCATTTGGATAGGGCTTACGATCAGACAATGGACGATCCACAGCTGTAGGTATAGGGGTTTGTTTGGTTACTGGGTTGGAGTGGATTGGGGTAACCTGATGTGAATAGTAGATGTTTAGGATGGTTATGAGGATTGGAGAGGGTTAGAATAAAGAATGTGATGTGATGTCACTATGATTTGAGATGAAATCATAGAGAGGAGTAAGCCGGGTTGCCCGGGGTAACCCAATTACCAAAAGAGCCCATAGAAGGTAACACCGATGAGTTTTGTGTCATCGATGTTAATTCTTCGTGTATCATGCCCACGACATCCCCACGAATTCCTTCCTGTCTATGCCTTCGTAGTCGAAGACTTTCTCTACCAAACTCCCATTGTCAAGAAAACCCAGTCGGACCCATCAACGGAGCTACGTCCTTCAAGGACGGTCCCCTCGCACCCTTCAATGCCTGTAATAATCAGAAAAAGACGAACCCACTCCATATCGTACGTTTGCAAAACCAGAAGAATAGAAGAAAGAGAAAATGCATTTTTTATATTTTTTAAGTTTATAAATTTATGTGTTCGGCTAGAAGTATTCATGTGGACCATATATGATATATGTGCGAAACTCATGGTGTTACAGAGAGGTCCATAAGTGAAGACCCCATTCTCTTAAGCCGGTGTATAGGAGAGGTCCAACTAGAAGACTCTCATGTGCGAAAGACCCATTCCAGAGGTCTACAGGAGATCCACATTGTTCGCATCTTTAGGGGTGTTAATCGAATCGAATACATTCGAATCTACCTAGATTCAAATTCAATTCATTATAAAATTTTCGAATCCGAATTCGAATCGAATATTAAACGAATTTCTAATCTAAATTCAAATTCAATTCGTTTGGAGTTTCGAATATTCAAATTCAATTCATTTTATATCGAATTGGAATTTTATTTAATAATGTAACTAATATAAAATGCATTAAAGCACCTAACTTTTTTTGTTCGTGTATGTTTCTTGCAATCCTCATTTGCTCTTTTTGTACCTACGGTGAGTTGATTATATAAAGAAAAAATAATTATTGGCATCTAGATAAACCATTGATCTTTTCTTTTTGTATCTATGATGAAAATTCAATCAATGCATCTCCACCTTTCAACTATGCATCTCCACCTTTCAACTGGCACTCCACCAACTTTCTCATTATTTTTGGTAAATGATTCATAAACCATTGATCTTTTCTTTCTATCAATCTTATTAATTATTACAGGAATTGATTTTTCTATTTATTCACCCTCTTCTTCCACTTTTTCATTATGTCATGCCTAATTTCTCTTTCATGGACACTATCTTGAGAAGATGGCATGTTTGAATTAGACTTCTAAAATAAAATGAAAACACATACTCAAAACTATATTTTAAATTTCATACCAATATAGAAATACAAGAAATAGATTAATATATATACATATCCAAAACAATAAGCAGAAGATTATGTTCCACATTTCTCTGAAGAATCTTCCATATCCTCCATCTCATTGTAACCTATCTCCATAATATCTGAGAAAAAAGAATCACTAAATTCCATCATAGCCATAAAAGGACGATGTGAGTTGACTTATGGAGCTGAATCTAACATTCGAGGTGTATAAAAACCAGTAGACCAGACTGAAAACTCAGTTGTATGGCTCTAATCTTTGATTTACTAATATGTAACATTTTTCTACATCAAGCATGACCTTTCATGCTTACCTCATTTCAATGCACTCTTATGGGGGGCATAGTTGAGCTTATCAAAGATTATGATGATATTTCCTTCTCGATAACCTAGTCCCTTTGTAATCTTGATGAGAAATGGAATATGGTTGCAACTATGATCTTTTGCACATTTAGCCACTTAGGCAAAGCTTGAAATCCATGAAATCTATTCATACCATAATTGTCTCTAAGATATTATTTGTATTCAAATGCTTGGTTGTCCTTATCATAAGATATTGATATTGTGATGGATGGGAGGATTAAGAGTGTGATTAAGGAAAAGATTATTAGAAATTTGAAATCTATGACCTCGAGATGGTTTTTAAAAATTTAGTATATTTTTGTTTGCAGATGATGTATTTTAGAATCACATAAATTATTTGGATAGAACCTAAATCTTAAGATTTTAGGGTGAAAGGGAGGTGTATGTGGTAATACCAGTAGCTGCGGGGGTGATGGAGAGATGTTGGCGATGTTGATAAGTCTAGAACTGGTGTCGTTGTCGACGGCGGGGGAGAGCAGGAGCTAGCGGTGGGGTTGGCTACTGGGAGGGTGGTGTTGTCAGTGGTGGAAGCAAGCAGGAGCAGGAGACTGGAGCCGACGATATTGGAGAGAGCGAGCAGGAGTGAGAAGCTGGAGCCGGCGTTGTTGGAGAGAGCGAGCAGGAGCGAGACGCTGGAGCCAGCAACATTGGAGAGAGCGAGCAGAAGCGAGAGGTTGGAGATGGTGGTGTTGGAGAGCAGAAGCAAATGTTAGGATCTTTTTCTCATGTGTGACGAGGGGAGAGAAAGAGAGAGAGAATTTAGAGTAAAGAGGGGGTATGGTATATGCAATGTGCATCCCAAAATTGTGATGTTTAGAATAAGATGATGAAAATTTTTATTTATTATATTAAGTTGTGTATCATGTGTGGGGATTTTACAAAATATATACTACATTTATTTACATATATAATGCTTCATGCTATATCATATGTGTGTGTATCGAATCGAATTGTTATCTAACGAATCCAAGTGAATTCATATTCGATTCATTTGAGAATCGAATCCAATAGTTAAATTCAAATTCAGTTCATTTGATTTCGAATCGAACTTTTCTCGAATTTTTATCGAACGAATCCTAATCGAATTCGAATGATTCAATTCAATTAGCAGTCCTACGCATCTTCATATGGTGGAGGCACTCGCGTAAGGCCTCCATAGCCCAGAACTTGTCGATAGCGTGATTTAGCTACCTATGCAACTCATTCCACCCGCATATTGCGTTTGACCTCTATGTGCACTCCACCGCACCATCTCAATAGTGTATTCTTGTAACATCTCGGGCTTAGGTCATCGGTCCGTTATCAAGGAAAACTGGCCCTGACAACTTGTTGACATCTGGTCTAAATTGATCTGTTGGCAACCACCCAAAATGTTTAAACTCAAGTTGGCAAGTAGTAGTCCCCATCATTTATAAACCACAATTACACTTCATGAGTTTTAGATGCGGCACTATGTTTGGGGTTTGAGGTGTTACAACCTCCCCCACTTATATTCGCAACGTCCTCGTTGCGACATGGCCCATTCACTTATTCCCAGTGACAGTGAAGGGTTGTACGCTCCCGGCTTAGGTTCCTTCGGGTAGCCCTTTCCACTATCAGAGGAAACTCGATCTGATGCCATTTGTACAGTCATGGGCTTAGATCCCCAGTCCATTATCGAGGAAAATTGGCCCTGACAACTTGTTGGGTTCTGGCTCAAATGGACCTGTTGACAACCACCCAAAATGCTTAAGCCCAAGTTGGCAAGTAGTAGTCCCCATCACTTATAAATCACACCTACACTTCATGAGTTTTAGATGTGGCACTATGTTTGGGGCTGAGATGTTACACCTCCCCCACTTATATTCACAACATTCTCGTTGCGACATGGCCCATTCACTTATTCCCAGTGACAATGGCGGTTGCATGCTCCCGACTTAGGTCTCTTACTCATCCAATCTCCACCAAGAACTTCAGTTACATGCAGGTTTCCCGTCTCAACTATGCTTCATTTCGAGAACTTGTTCAATCAAATCGATGAGTAGCGCCACATTACGATTTTGGTAGGTCCTTGGAGGTTACCGTCAAATGCATCAAATTTAATGAATTATTAGGATGGATCCTTTTTTCGAATTTATATACCATGAACCCGGTAAACTGTCAATACTCGCTCACTCCTATCTAATTTATATTTATCCCATGACAACTGTAAACTTGCTAACTTTTACACTAGGTTCCCTATAGTTAGCGCCATCAAAGTAAACCAGATTCTGAGGAAATATCAAATTTACCCTTTTTGTTTATTAAATTTACAAATACATACCCTCTTTTTATAAAAGTAATGTCATCGTAGAGTCAAGTGACCATGTGCTACAGTGCATAGGTGGTCCAAGGCTCCAAGTGCAGTAGTGGGTTTCAACGAGGTAAAGAAGGTTCAGCTGGAGGAGGTCAGGGACTAGTGGGGGTTCACCTCCAGTGGTGGTGAAGCCGGAGCTCGAGCACGATGGTGGGCCAAGCATCTCCCCCGTGTCCACTCCCATAACTCCACCACCCTGACCAACCAAATCATCCCCATGGTCTGATCCCTCCCAAATCCTGCGACGCCCCTCTTCCTCGCACATCCACACTTGAATCTCCATCTCCCCTCCCATCCTCCCAACTTCTGAGGACAAGACCCCTCCCTCTGTTGCCACCATCACACCATGGTCGCAGTCTCCACCCTCTTCCTAGTCTACGTCAGCGATCTTTGGTCTCCCACTACTGCACCAAATTCACCCCCACCTACTGTCCTCATTGATTGCGGCAGCACACTGGCACTCGCATATAAATCTGACTCATGCCTCAACTTCAACTATAACACCGTGTCGAAGCCCCCCGTTGAGTTCCTTTCAATCTCCACCCCATGCTTGATGACGTGGATAACATACCATGCACTCGGCCCACCAGCAGTGCCTACCGCAGGATAGAGATTGTGCTCGGACTTGATAGGCGTGTGCCCAAGCCCAACGCGGCTAGGCTGCTTGCTGCAAGGCATACTCTTCATAAAGATTAGGATGTATATCCATATCGGTATTCTAGACCAGACAAGGATATGGTAAACCTGTGCCCTTATATGACAAAGCTTTGCAACAAGTAAAAGCAAGGTTGGATAAGAGCAAGATTGAAGTGTTATTTGGCAAGGGTTTGTGATCTGTCATCTAACCATATCTTATTTCTAATCTACGTGAGCATGTGGCTTGACTTGTAATCATGGTCAACTAGCCTAAGTGCGTAGATTGATACTTAACATCGTGATCGACATGATCACATAACTGATGCAAACAACTTTGAATATTGACCTGCATTCATTTCACTCCAGTTCATGTCCATAATCATGCATCCACTTTGCCCAAAAGTTACTTATTTTCCCTATTTCTTAAAAGTTTCAAGAACCTAATATAATTTCAAATATGTGCAAATGCTTTGCAAAGAAAATGGCAGCAACAGCGAAAAACTCTAGACAAGAAATTACAATACAATGACTGCCATTATAACACGAGATGTAAATGAGCTGACTCGTGGCTCCATCTACAGACCATCAGGGCAGCACATCCTGCAATCAGCATGCGAGTACTATCAAGCTTTTTGAGCTTTTTAAATAAAATACCGAGTTTCCGAAGAAGTTTAAGATTAAACCGACCAAAGAAACGACCAAAAAGAGAACTTTATACAACCGTGCTCTGTCGACTTTAATAAAGAGCTCAAGTTTCAGACACGGTGATTGCAGTTGATAAAGGCGCATGGGAACGTAAAAGAAAAGGAATCGAGAGAACATGCATGCGTCGAATCTCCTGGAGGTGACATCTCAAGCTACACGAACGCTAAACTTACAGTTCACATTGCCATATCAGCTGGAAAGAATAAATCCATGACAATGGTTTTATCGATGAAATCCGCAACTTGACCAAAACAAATATATAGTGAGAACAAAAGGCTGTTTTCTATTTTGGACAAACCCAGCATAACCATCTTGGTCCCAATATACGGGGCCAATTACATCAGTATCGTGATCCACGACAAAGCTCCTCATTTTTTGTAGCCTAGATCAGGAACTTTACCCAGTATGTTTGTACCAATGCCTATATTTCTTCATTGCATTGCATTATTTACTAGCGACCACGGCGGTTCATCAGGAGAGTAAATGTAACCCGTGTTATCCAACATTCTACATTTAATAGACATGGAGAGGATGGATGACGGAGGACTCGTGGTGCTAGGGAGGAGGATAAGACCGCGGTGCATGGCTAAGTTTGGAACCAAAGAAGGATGGAGACAACGGCTGTCCGAGAAGAAACAAGGGGTTGCCATTCTCCTATTTCGTTTACAATTAAGACTGGAGTATACCAAAACTACATGGCATATATCTAAACAACATATATAATGGGGTATGTATGAAATTTGCACGAAAAAATGGGATTTGAGTATACATGTGATGATAAAAAGTTATAGGAACAACCATGAGCAAACCTCATAACTAAAATGCATTTAACATTCTAGAAATCTTGTCTATGTATATCTCATTATAATGGGTTACGTAATAACCTTGTTACCCAAGCAAGCATTCATACTCCACCCTCACAAATCATCTAGAAGGGTACTCTAATACAGGTTCAAAAACAAAATTTGCCGATTGCAATAATTTTTATGCAATATTTTTATGAGGTGAGAACACCAATAGTTTGCGCTCTCAACCCCACAAGTAGAATCATGGCCCCTTCCAATTGCACCATGCAAAGTAGCTCTCCTAATTGGTTGAAGATCATAAATTTTGATCTTCTACTTAAAATAAAATATTTCAAACCAAAACTTAATCAGTTTTGTTTTCATGCATTTTCTCACTTTACCATTCCGTGTAAATTCCACTTTTTTGCAAAAAGAATATAAATTATTTCTGAGTTTTATTTGAAATCTCACTTTCACTGTCTTGAAAGGTTCACCACTTCTAACACAACCTGTGATTCGTTCTCTGCAGCATCCCCTCATACATGCCCCCAATTTCTGAATTTTATTCGAAATCGCCTGGAGGAAAAATGTACTTAAAAGGGAAGGCCTTCATAAATCAATCCCCAACTTCTCAAAAGCCTAGGTTTTTTTGGAAAAGTCAGAGGACGGCTACTAAAGAATAGTGACCAAATAGTGGCAGTCCAAATTCTTAAATACTAAGGATGAACACAAGAAACAGATCAGTCAGTATATCGATTCCATGTTGTGATCCGTGAAGTATACACCTTCTTATATAAGAAAACACATTGCAAAAAAAATCTCTTTCCAACTTTGGGGTTCAACTTATAGCCTGAAAGGAAAATGCACTTGAAAGGGAAGGAATTGATATCACAAGGGAGATATCAATCCCATTCAATCCACCATTTCAATTGATCCCCACTTTCTCAAAAGCATAGGTGTTATTTTTGTTGGAAAAGCCAAAGGATGGTTACTAGGAAATAGTGATAAATAGTCACCATCCAAATTCATTTGAAACAAAAGGGTCAATACAAGTTAGAGAAAATATACCAATTCATCAACACACTGATCCTCGACGATGTTACCAAACAATTAGCAGTCATCAAAAGATGCACAGAAGGCCCACTTGCTTTTCTATGCTCTAGTCACCAACTTTTGTGGTCTAAAAGGCCACAGCGTTCCGTCAAAAAAAAAACCACAACCGCCACCTGCAGTACTCCAGAAGCCATGGCTCCCGCCGGCATCGTTGATTGTGCCGTCCTAGCGCCACCAGCACTCAATCTAGTCTAGCACACCATCCAAGCAAGCAAATGTACACCCCACAGCATGCATGAACACGACCAGGCCACAGTCAGTACAGTTCATCTTCAATTGTGAAATGGGACTTTTATCCGAGGTTTGATCAGTTGGATCCTCTGATGATGATATGCCACGCCATATCTGGTTCAAGTGGTAACCCATATGCCCTTAGGGGAGATGAAAAATCCCTTCTACGTTCCAATCATCAAGTTCAACAAGACAAACTACGATTTTATGGAACACAGCATAATTGACTTGGTTGAATAACATTATATGGAGTATATATCAAAGGAGGAGCCTTCTAGAAAGAGGAGCCCTCGAAGGACAATCACCCTAGATGTGTCTAATCATTTATGAAGGCATGGGTCCAGTCTACTCACATTCTTTGAATCACCAATGAGGTGCTGCATTTTTTTGAGTAAAAAGATGGTGATATCCCGAGATGGGACTCACTGCACAAAACTTTTATATTAAAAAGGAAAAGGAGCGTACATTACCTTGTGGACCATAAACGGTAAAGGGAAAAACAAAAGGCGATTACATTTTTCGAATAGAATCTCTGATTTTTTGAAAATTAGATCATTTCTTCCTCCTTGGATGGTCCAAAGAGCTACAAAAGATAGCAAACAGTCATCCGTCGAGTTCCTCCCCACCGACCTCACTGACCTCCAAAAATCGACCAAACCACCACATGAGACCCACGTTGCCCCAACCTCCCTCCATACTTGTTCCGACAATGGACAACTAAAAAACAAATGTTTTGCATCCTCTGCATGTGCGCCACATCTGTCGCATTACATGTTCAGAATGCCAAACAGCATGCCCCTTCTCACTTTGTCACACAGTCTGCCCATTCTGAGGCACCAAAGGAAAACCTTCACCTTGCACGGGATCTTACTGGCCCAAATAATCTTCATATATTATCTCAAATCTGGGTTCATGTCATCCAAGATTCCTCTGAACTCCGAATAAGCCTTCTTCGTCGAGAATCCGCCCCCGTCCCAAACGAAATGATCTCTTCCGTAAGAGATACAATCAAGGGAAGGCAACTCGGACTGTAATCAAACCAGTTCCTCCAATCGTTGGTCTGAAAGGTCAGCCAAAAACTGTGGTATCCAAGAACCCGGCTCGCAAGCCTCTGATACAGAACACTCCTTGATTGCCGCCAATGTGTAGAGCCTTGGGAACATGTCGTAGAGCATCCCATCCCCCGTCCAGTTATCACGCCATAACCGAAAGACATCCCAGCCCCCCCCCACTTTCGGTCACAATCTCGACCTCAATTGTGGCAAAATATCACGAAAATCGCTCCAAAGAGAAGGCCCGAACCATGTTCTTCCTGCCTCAAGCGAGCCCTTGATTCCATAAATGTCATGTAAAAGTATGGCGGCCAATCTATATGTGTTACCTCAAATCTGAACCACCCATTTAACCAAAAGCACTTTATTCATGCAGTTCATGTCCCTAACCACCAAGCCTCCTTCGCTTCGCGGACTCGTGAGGTCCTCCCACCCCACTAAATGTACGTCGGGCCTTTGTTGCTTCCCGTCTGACCAGAAGAAACTCCGTATCATTGTCTCTACCTTTTTTCTAACACCCACCGACATCAACCTTGTTGGAAAAAAGAAAATAGAAATCGATGAAAGCACATGCTTCAAGAGAATCAACTTTCCTACCTTAGAGAGGGTAACCACCTTCCATCCATCCAGTCTCTGCTCAAATCTCCTGAGGACCGTGTCCCAATACGACTTCCTAAGCCTACATGTCACCAGATGTAGACCTAGATATGAAATGGGTAACTCACCCAAGGGGCAGCCTAATAACTCCACCATTCTGCTGCTCTCAACCTCGTCCATCCCAAAATGGATCACCGCTGACTTATGCCTATTGATCTGAAGTCCAGAGATGCTGCTGAAGATCTCCACCAGCTGCAGTACCCTTCTGTGCATATCCTCGGAGTTGCCCAGGAAAATCATTGTGTCATCTGCATAGTGCAATAGTGGAACAGAAATGGTCCCCAAACAGAAGCCTTCGCACCACCCCCTGTTGATTGTTCTCTTGAACAAAACTGCAAAAGCATCCGTGACCAGAACAAATAGCATCATCGCTAAAGGGCATCCTTGTCGCACACCCCTCTGAGGCTGGAAAAAGCCTCCTTCAGGCAAACAATTCACCAGGACGGAGTATGATGAGGTCGTGACACATCTTTTCATCCATGCTATCCAGAGATCAGTGAAACCACGATGCCGGAGGGATGTCCATAAGAAACTCCAGTCCTCACAATCATAGGCTTTCTCATAATCAATCTTCCGCATTAAGCCTTTCTTGCTTTCGCATCTCCATTGGAGGCAAATCTCAAACGCAATGACCAGACCATAAGCGAACTATCGACCAGGGATAAAAGCAAACTGGTTCTGAAGAATTATTGAGTCAAGAACCCGCCTTAGCCTATTCGCTAGAATCTTGGCCACAATCAGACAAATGGCATTGGACAACGCAATCGGGTTATAGTCCTCTACCCGTATCAGATGCTCCTTCTTGGGAAGGAGAAACAACAATGCCCTATTAATCTTCTCGAACCCACTGTTTCCATCCATAAACTCATTGATTACGCACAGAACCTCTTCCTTCAACAAGTCCTAAAATTCCCTGTAAAAAAACATTGGGAATTTGTCTGGTCCCAGGGCCCTGTCCGCATTCAGCCCCCAGATCGTACTCTTCACTTCTTCCTCTAGGGGCTTCAAGCCTAGCTGTCGCACCTCTGACAAGACCTCCACGCCACACCCACCCCTCCCCTCACTTCCTTCTCGACATAGCCACAAAATGTCTCTTGAGAGCACACCCTAGTAGCGCATCCCCCGCCACTCCCCCCCTCCCCACCCCCCACCCCCCTGACACCTCAAGGCTCTGGATGGAATTTCTTTTTCTGCTGCTGGAAGCCATCGCGTAGAAAAACTTGGTGTTCGCATTGCCTTCTCGCAACCATTTCTGCCTAGATCTCTGTCTCCATTCAACTTCCTCCTTCCTGTCCTCCAAAAGCAACTCATCCAGCAGTCTTACCCGCTCAGAAGCCTCCTCCTGATCAAGTCCTCTCTGGTCATTAAGCCCATCCAGGCGGACCACCCCCTCTTGAGACTCATTTCTCCGCTCCCTTCGTTATGCCCCCTTCTCGACCAAACACAAGCAAGAAGGTCTTCAACAACGCCAGCTTGCCGGCCAAACATGCCACCATCGAACCCTCCACATGTCAACCCCTCCAGCACGAGACCACTTCTTCCTTGAACCCCTTCTCCAGCAACCATGCTCGGTGTTGTAAAAGTCACCCGACTGACCCGACTTAGGGATGTCAGCGGGTCGGGTTTGGGACGGGTATTACTTTTTCCAAACCCATACCCGTTTATAATATCACTACTCATACCTTCCCATTTATTAAACGGGTAATTTCTAATGGGTACCCATATACCCGTCAGATACCCGTGTACCCAATGGGTACCCATATCTTTGACATCGTAAATCTTAAGTTGTTTATAAATGTATACAAGATTTTCACAGATAGACGGAATAGAGTGAGATCGTGTAATATGGATTCTTAAAAATGTGCAATATAGTTTATATATGTTAAGTGTTCTCTTTTGTGTTGATAGTTTTTATTTATTAAAGATAAAAAAAGTTAGTTAAATAAATAAAAATGGATGGAGAGGAGAAAATTGAGTTGGATATTTACACATGTAGATCGATACATATTAGATATGAAATGGATTTGGATTTAATTTGATTAAAATGCAACACACATGTCTATCTTTATATATATATATATAATTCGGGTTTAAGGCGGGTTCGGGTTCAGGTACCCACAAGGCAATCCCAAACCCATATCCATACCCGCATGGGTAGTCAATTCAAAACCCAAACCCGTCCAAAAGTAAATGGGACGGGTTTTGGGTCCTTAAATGGGACAGGTTTGGGTCGGGTAGCCAATGGGTAGACCCAGATTGACATCCCTAGCCCGACTAGTCTAGTTAGTGGGGTGGCCGACCGAGTACCGACTAATTTCGTCTAGGTACACTAATCGATCATTTTTTGCTTGGAGAGACCATTTTTTTAATGTTTTACATTTTTTATAAGCAAACTTATTATAATATGCTTAATGTTTTATTTAAATTCAATTACTTCTTTTATTTTATCATGGTAGTATAAAAAGGTACGACATCTATATAAATATATATATAATTGAGTTACATATTTAAAATGATCATAAAATTCAAAGCCGATTAAAGTCCGACTAAATCCAATTAGTCATCCGACTGCCGATTAATCATTAGTCAGTGATCCGACCGACCGGGTACCGACTATCGACTTTTGCAACCTCCACGCTCGCTCGAACCTGAAGAAGAATCTAGGCCTCTTCTGCTCTTCCGAAGACCAAAGAATATGCGTGTAATCCGAATGCGCTCGAGGTAATGCCCACGCCCTCGAGAGAGGGAAGGAATCCACCCCCTCAGCTGAGAGAAGGAATCTATGGGAACGATGGATTCTCTAGCCAAGAATAAGTCCCAAAATACATCAGTCAAAGATTTATATTGCTCATATGAAGCAGAATGGAAGTCCTCTTTCTGAGTAGTGTTTTGTGATAGCGGTCATGAAGAGAAGCGTGACTACCATCCGATGCAATCTTCCTTTGCATAAGCTCGACATGTTCTACAATATCCCCACATTTACGGTTAACTCATCGTAGAAAGCACCGTTGTAACTTGTTCCCAAAGCGTGATCACGATAGTTCTATTACTCAACTCAAGGTTTTGGATTTGGATGTCTAAAGTTGCAGTGGTGTTCGATCTCATCATTGCGAATGATTTTTCTCTCGTTTTCCTTGAGATTTATGTTAAAGGTTAAGTCTAAGGTAGGAGGTGTACCATAAAGAGGAGTACATTGTAAGGGGTGTTAGATTGAATCGCTCGGCTATATGGGTCTGAGGAGGAGCATAACAAAGGCAAAGGTAGAGGTTGTGAATATATAGGATGTTGGGATGCCATTTCTGGGCAAAGCATTGCCTTTGTTATACGTGGAGTTTGAGCATAAGGTCGTGACATGGGGTGATTTCTGTAGAACATTGTAATTGAATTTGGGAGGTAGTCCTAAAATCATGCAATTAGTTATAATGCATCTATAAACAAGTTGGATAGAAAATATGCGTTCTTCAAAGCTTTTGATTGGTCTGATGCCGACATGGCCTCAAGGCAACGAAGCTCGAGTTATCGAGGGAGATGAAGGGGAGTGTAGGGATCTTGAAGATATCAAAGTTGTATCGATTATGTGGATCTAGCCTGGATTTGGTTGAGGTCGCTAGCGACCTAGATGGTGGTCTTGTGGTCAACTCGAGGTGGTTGAGCCGGTGAATGAGACGTTAGTTCTGTTGGAGATGATGAAGGGAAAGGGGGAGGATGTTTATGGGTGTCGGGAGGTAGAGACAAGGATGGTATAGACCGGAAGGGAGATGTGGAGGGAGATCCTATGCCCGATTATAAAACCCATCCTTTGAGCACGAGTTCGATATCTACCGCGAGTATGAGTTCTCGAGGTTTGTCTTTGTTGGTACCTATATTGACCCAGAATCAGAAAGACCCATAACGGCATCGTCTTGGAGGGGCTCCATCCATCAAGCAGTGGATCGTCATATCCTATATGGTGTTCAAGAATCATGGAGCGCGTTGGAAAGGAAGAGGGTGAGAAAGAAAAGGAAAAGAACAAAATTAAACTTTTTTTATTAACCCTTCGATTTTTTTAAAATGCAAGTTTAGTTATACTAACTCAAGATGGTTATGTTAGTAGAGTTTACTGATAACATGGGTATTTATTTTAAATGAAGTAAGATCACGAGGGTCAGGGGTAAATATGAAGATTTCAAGGTTGTGATGTAATTGCAAAAGTTTACAGGCCTTATTGTATGAAAATCCCTATATTTTATTTTTCAAGTATATTAAAATCGATTAGGGGTCTCTAATTTTGGTTCTATATTTAGTTAGGTTAATTAAATTAGGCATCCACTAGGAGCCAATCTATTAGGTTCAATTGAGATTTATTTAGTTATTATTTCCTCGGTAAGTTCATCCCCTCCCACTATCCCATATGAAGGGGCTAGTAGACTTTTGTAATTGGCATGTTATAAGTTATATGGAACGAAAAGTGGAATTTGACTCCCATACACCCTCACTTTATTTTTTTGTGATGCCCAGCTTCTTATTCCCGTTCATCAACTCACGAGTTTTATCATGCTCTTTTCTCTTCTTATCCCCGCATTTCTATTTGCATCCATTACATCGGAGAACAATAATTACATCATTTTCCTGATTTGGCAATCCTACATATTACATGAAGAAGATACCAGAATGCAAGTCGTCATCTCATATGCAAGTAGAGATATAATCTTGACTTTCATACAAAGGAGTACCACTCATTTGCATATCGTAATAACATAGAGAAGGTTTGTTATAACAAGGAGAACACAACATCATCCTTAAAAGAACCATTCCAAGTTCTTACAGACAACCTAAAAAAGACTACATCACAACATTTTTGACGACCCTGGCTGATAATTCAAGGAGGCACCATCATTAATCGTGCCCCAAATGATGATCGCACACAATCCTCCATCTTCAGTAACATGGTGTGAAAACTTCCAATCACGATTCCCATTACTAAAGACATCATCCACTGCATCAACACGGTCGACACCTTGAATAACTTGTACCACCTATTCCGACAACTAATAAAAATTATTATTATTATTATTATTTTAATTTAATTGGTTTGTTTTCACTTAGTTATCTTGACTCTAAGAGAGCCAGAAGGATATATTCAGATTGGCCAAAGCTAGGGAAAGAAAGACCAAAGATCTTTCTCAAGTGAGATGCATAAAGATGAGGAGGACATGTGTTTGCTACTCAGAGGGATATATAGGTTAGATGGAATCAGTATTTCCATATGCTTTTTCATTAAGGAAGGGAATAAAGAGACCACTTTTTGGAGATCTAGCTAATAGTGAAAGTTACCTGAATCGTACAAACTATAGACGAATACAAAGAAAGATGAGGATTTGAAGGTAATGATACCTAGGAAATGTGCATGACCTGATGGCATTCCTTTAAAAGTATAAAAGTATGGAGAGTTTTAGATGAATGTGGTTTGACTTGGCCCATAAATTTATTCAATGTTATTTGGCGAAGCAACAAAATGCTTGAAGAATGGAGAAGCAACGTGGTGCCTCTTTATAACAATAAAAGAGTGATGCAAAATAGAGATTTGCGACGGATAAAAATAATGTTTTACAGTGGATTTTTGGTAGAGAAGAGAATTGAAGGATTGAGAAGAGAAACTCGTCGGAAAAACGAGGGATGTTGGAGAAGAGAATCGTGAAGACCACGTGGGGAAGGAGAGAGACAAGAGAGAGAGATAAATCTCAATTCTTTTGTATCAACTGAACTGCCTAAACAACTAGTCTATCATCCCTTTATATAGGAGGGATGAGATTACAAAAATAGAAACTCAATTCAAATTCAAACTAATTATCCTAATTTGACTCTAACCGACTAACTAACTAATTTTGAAATTCAAATTGAAACTAACTACTTTGAGATCACAGGCGATCTCTTTTATTTAAATATATTACGACGACTCAAATAAACGTAAATAAAATTAATGGATAAACGTAGAAAAAATGCGGCCCTATTTCTCCATCTCACGCTGCATCAACTCTCCTCCACTTGAAAAATTCGTCTCCCGACGAATTGCTGGATCTGCAGGCTAGAGATTGATAAATTCAAATCAGCGTTCTCGATCATCCCATGGAAGAACTGGTGTGGAGCTAATGGCGGAATTCATGTGTGCGTGACACGAGTGTTGGCGACGTTGGCTTCGTGACGGAAGAGCAGGTGTGGCGTACATGCGGGCGCCCATCTGGGTTTCATCTCTTTGACAAGATGCTTGAAGAACTGATGGGGCATCTTCATGACGAACAACTCGGCCTTTGGAGAGTTCATAGTAAAGCAATAGCACAAGAAGAGTAGAGGAGGAGATGTGTCCAGTGAATTAAGCCATGGGGCCTTTAAATAGGTGAAACCCATGATCCTAATCCTATTTGGATAAGGAGGCCTTCCAGATTTCTCTCTTTCAACCCTTCTTTTAAAATATTTCTGCTCCAGGGGGTTGGCATGCAAATTTCGTAACCCTTCACTTAAATTAAATCCATAGCATAATCTATCCTCCCAATAACTTTTTTGATAAAAACTTTTGGGAGGAGGGGTTTCCCTGCAAATGTTCCAAATTAACCTCCTATCCCTAACTTTATGGGATCCGACTCCCTTTGAAGGGGCGCCTATTGTTAGGGCCTCTATCGGGGAGGCCCTTCTAAGCTTCCAAGGCAGTCGTTCTTTCCTTTCTCGGCATCGGCGGCGCCAAACCCTAAGGCTAGGGTTCGGACGGTATCGGTGGCTCGAGTTTGAGCCGTGGCGACGGCGGAATGGGCTTGAGGCGAGGCTGGGGGTCAGTGTTGATCGGGCAGTCGTGCGGGATCGACAACAGGAGCGGCGGGAGGGGAATCTAGGGTTGCGGAAGGGGCCGCTGGAGATACATGGGAAAGTGCGGGGGTGGCGGCGGTTGGCGGTGACGGGGCTGGGGTCGCAGGTGCATGAGCTTCGGGGAAAGGGGGTAGCGGCGATGGGGTTGGGGAAGGTGGGAGGTTTTTGCGGGAAGCAGGGGGTCGCTGTAGCGGGCAGGGGTAAGGGATAGCGGGTGGGGTCATTGACCGGGGGGCAGCGGGACTCACTGGAGGTTCCGGGGTTGAGGATTGCATAGCAGGGGGTGCGGGGGTTAGGGGTTGTGCCTCAGGGGGTTGCGGGGGTATTGGGATAGGGTGCAGGGGCTGGAAGGGGCACGAGGGTGGGGCTGGGCTGGATGTTGGGGGCACGGGGACGGTGGAAGGAGCTGAATGTGGGGATGGCAGGGGTTTGGGGGCTGCGGATGGGGAAGAACCCATTGAAGGCGGGGTCGTGGTCGACGAGGAAGGAAGGGGGAGTACATGGGATGATTTGGGTGGTGTCGGGATAGCCGGCAGGTCATCGTTGTCACGATTTTTTCCCTGAACAGCAAGCAGATCATTATTTTTACCTCCTGAAATGGCCTGGACAGCGAGTAAATCATCATCGATGCCGAGTTTTTCTTCGTCAACATTCTGAACAGCGGCTTTGGTAGTGGGAGATTTTGATAGGCCGCACATAGTCTCGAAATTAGCCATCATCTCTCGCCACTCGGACTGGAAATCTTGATATTTGGACTGGAAATCTCGACTTTTGGACTCGAAATCTTGACATTTGGACCGGAAATCACGCAGTGCGTCCATCTCCTCGTTGTAAGCTTCTTCGGCTCGTCGTTTCTGCTCCGACGAATGATGGTGTTTCGTCGCGTGTCGGCACGAATGTCTGGACGGATCGTCAGATCGTGAGGACGATCTGTAGGCCATGCTCTGATACCAATTGATGCAAAATAGAGATTTGCGACGGATAAAAATAATGTTTTACGATGGATTTTTGGTAGAGAAGAGAATTGAAGGATTGAGAAGAGAAACTCGTCGGAAAAACGAGGGATGTTGGAGAAGAGAATCGTGAAGACCACGTGGGGAAGGAGAGAGACAAGAGAGAGAGAGAGAGATAAATCTCATTTTTTTGTATCAACTGAACTGCCTAAACAACTAGTCTATTATCCCTTTATATAGGAGGGATGAGATTACAAAAATAGAAACTCAATTCAAATTCAAACTAATTATCCTAATTTGACTCTAACCGACTAACTAACTAATTTTGAAATTCAAATTGAAACTAACTACTTTGAGATCATAGGCGATCTCTTTTATTTAAATATATTACGACGACTCAAAAAAAATGTAAATAAAATTAATGGATAAACGTAGAAAAAATGCGGCCCTATTTCTCCATCTCACGCTGCATCAAAGAGACATTCAAATTTGTTTAAATCGCATAGGTATCAAACTAATGAGTCATATTATGAAAAGGTTGAGGCGAGTTTCAAATAACATAAAACCAATTTGGATTCATGTCAGATCATTTGACTATTGAAGATATCCATTTGTTGATGAGAACAATGGGGGTTAATAGAGCTAAAGGCAAAAATTTCCATATGATTTTTATTGATTTGGAGAAGGCTTATGATTCAATCACACATGAGATATTGTGGAGAGTTCGGAGAAAAACAAGTACATGTCCTATACATAAACCTTACATAAACTATGCATGGTGTGGTTTCATCTTGTGTAACGATCCAGTCTTCCCCAAACTAAATAGTTTGACATCAGCATCGGACTGCATCAAGGTTCAGCTTTGAGTCCATTTGTTTTTACTTTGATTATGGACAAGCTGATTAATCACAATCAACATGAGATACCTTGATGTATATTGTTCGCAGATGATACTGTGTTGATTGATGAGACTAGATATGGAATAAATGAGAAGTTTGAGATTTGGAGACATGCCTTATAGACTAAAGGATTTCGTATAAGTATGGCTAAGATTGAATATATGGAGTACACATTTGATGGAAGCAATGGTGAATGAATCGAGATGAAGATTGACGACGATAACATTCAGAATAACGATTCTTTTAGATACTTGAGATATATATTGCAACATGAAGGGGAAATCGATAGAGATGTTACTCATAAAATAAATGCAGGTTGGTTGAAGTGGAGAGAAGCCTCTATTGTTCTATATGATAAGAAAATTCCTTTGAAGATCAGAAGAACGTATTACAAAGCAACCACGAAACCTATTATGCTACCTCTATGGATCTGAATGTTGGCCTTTGAATCAAAGACATGAGAAGAGAATGACAATAGCAGAAATGAAAATACTAAAGTAGATGTGTGGTCGTACAAGAAAATAAGGTTGCAGAAAGCGGTAGTTGGTACTCGGTCGGTGGGGCCACTGACTAAGGATTAATCGGCAGTTAGACAACTAATCGGATTTAGTCGGCCATTAGTCGATTTTGAATTTTTTATTTATTTTTAATATATAAATCATTTTGATACGTATATTCTTCTATATTCGTAATATAAATCATTTTTTATACATATATTCTTATATATTTGCATGGATTTGAACATTTTCTATATTATTATAATGAAACAAAAGGAGTAATTGACTGTAAATATAACATTAAGCATATTAGAATAGGTTTGATTTTAAAAAAGCAAAAAATAAAAAAATAAAAACCTCTATGTAAAAGTCGGCCGAGTAGTTCGATTAGTCGGGTTGACCGACTAATGGCCAACTAGACCTAGTCGAGTCAGCTACCCCCCCCGACTCAACTAGTCGGACCGACTAGTCGGCCTACTCGACCGACTTTTACAACACTGCAAGAAAAGATCGGATTTGGAATGATGTGATCAAAAGAAAAGTTGGTGTAGCTCCAAAAATGGATAAAATGAGAAAAAAATGTTTAAGATGGTTTGGCCATTTGGAAAGAAGGTTGGTTAATGTACCAATTAGAAGATGCGAGATTTAGGATGTCGAACCGACGAAGAGAAGGCAAGGAATCCAAGCCTAAGAATGACCCAAGATAGATATGAATGGAGGCAAAGAATCCATGTAGCCGACTTTACTTACTGTAGGAAAAAGCTTTTTGTTGTTGGTATATCTTATTTAATTGTTAAGTAAAAGTTAGACATGAATAGTTTGATTGTAATTCAATTAGTACTTTTATTTTCTTATTAATGACCATACATGTATAAATATATAAGATTATATGCATCAAACAAACTTTCAACAACAACAAAGCATTTTCCCATTGTTGGAGTATGTGTCACTCATATGTAGATGGGTAAATGGATCTCTCTAGGATCCATTTACTAAATTCAGTGTTTAGTCCCACATCTACCAGTGGTGGGACTTGAAGAGTTTGTGGAGGCTATATAAGAAGCCCCAAACCTCATGTATTAGATGAGAAGCTCAATAGACACATCATCCCTTTGAGGCGTTCTCTCGTGATTTCATCCTGCTCTTTAGGGAGTAGGGTTACACATAAAATCCTGGTGTTCTTTATTATTTTTTATTCTTTTTCTCTGATATGCTTCTGCATTCTTATTTTCTAACATGGTATCAGAGCGAGTTCGATTCTCGAGGATTTTATATTCGTTATTTATGTTCGAAATTCGAGATTCAATTCTAGGGTTCATATTGAAACCCTAATTATATACTTGAAGATTTATTAACGATTTTTTCTACATTCGTAAGCAAGTTCAAAGTTCAGTTTTTAGGGTTTCTTCAAACCCTAATTTCCCCATGGCCACAAGGTTGTGTACACTCTTCTTCTCCAGTTTCTACATGTTCTGAAGATTTGGAAATCGCCTTCGAGAAACTTTAGGGTTCCTGATGGAACTCTTATTCTATCGACAACAAGCTCCTGGAATGAGATTGGTCTAGATAATTGTGAATTATTGCAGCACAAAAGTGAGGATGCATCAGCTCTCGCCGAGAACCCTAGAGGCGACGGCGCTCATTCGTATCTCCACCAGGCACGCATGCGGCGCGCACTACCCCAGGCAATGGGACCACCAACCCTCGACAAGTGATGCATACTCCAACACCCACATTAAGTAGAGTCGGATACATGGATTCTTTATCTCCATTCAGATCTATCTTGGATCAATCTCGGACTTAGATCCAAAAAATAAGATTCCTTTAAATAGTCTCATTCCAACACTTCTTGTACCTTCCTTCCCCCTTTCTTAGACGGCTCAACATCCCAAAACTTGCATCTCGTAATCGGTGATGATGCAATCTAACACACGGATTAAACTAACACATGATGCAAACGCATGATTGTAGCAGAGTGTCGCAACAATCCAAGCACAATGATGAAAGAAATGCAGCGCATGAAGTTGGGTTATTAATTTACCATTCCCAAATAGGCCAAACAAGAGTAATAGCAGTCAGATTCTTTTCTTACAATGCTGTAGTCTCACAGGAGAAACAAAACTACGAAATACCAAATAGTTGGTAACAAGGAAACAAGGAGTAATTAGCCACGGAAATCAACAGGTAACAATTATGTGAAAGAAATGTATCTTCCAATGTTCTGTAGATAAACATCAATAATAGCAAATTGGATTAAGAGACAAGAAATTCCACTTCTTTAATTAAAAACAGGAGCAGACACATTGGACTCAAATCTAAAACAAACAGAACAACAAATAAATGATGGAAATAAGGCAAACCAGGGAACTCAGGTGCAGAGATAGCAGAAGTTGGCAGTAGGTACAGGGAATCAGGGACATAGGCGACACAGATGGCGGCGCGTACTGAAAGCGGTCTGTTGTGGAGTTGGTTGATCGGCTGGTGCGGGGATTTAGGGGCAATGGAATTGGCAGCGATGAAGTTGACGGTGGGGAGGTTGGGCGGCGAGGAAGTTGGGGCTATGTCAGCATGGGGCTGCTGGCGGTGGTAAACTGTGGAGGCGTAGAGGGTTAGGTCGGCGACGATAGAGAAAAGAGAAGACAGAAGGGAGGGTTAGGGTTGGAGGGAAAAGAACGGCGGGGGAAGAAGAATGGGTTTCGGGGAGAGAGGGAGGGAAGAGGAGAGAAAGAGGAGTAGGGCCCGTAAGGGTTTTGTTTGCACATGCCTAAAGCTGTCGCCCCTTTTCCCTATGAGGTTCCTTTTATAACAATGGGAGCAAAACCCTAAGACTATGGACTCCAAAAATAGAAAATTACAGAATAAGTAAATAAAATAATTGCAAAAGGACTCCCGAGATTCTGTCTTTCATGGTAAAATTCCATCTAGCCCCTCAAACTGGGCAAAAACTGCATCAATTCCCCCATGTTTGGAGAGAATCTTGCTCCGGCAAGATTGCGTTGTAGTAGTTCCGCAAAAGGTCGGGATGAAGCTTCTCCAAATCATGTTCTTCGATCCATGAACTATCCTCCAAGCAGCGTCTCGTCCATCGTACTAGGAAGCGTCTAGTAATGCCATGACGTGTTGCCAAATCACGAACATCCAAGATATCTTCAACAGCATCTGGAGATGGTGCAGTTGCAGTGGTTGTCGATGATGAATCCAATGATAGACTTTCCGGACTAGCTGCGTCTTTCTCAAAATATGGGTATAAATCATATATGTTAAATATTGGTGAGGTGCTGAATTTCGGCGGCAAATCCAAGACATAGGCATTTGGACCAATTTTTCTAATGATTTTGAAAGGACCAAATTTCTTTGGGCTTAATTTGTGGTGGGTTCTCTTAAGGAAACGCTCTCTCTGAAAATGGGTCATTACCAAATCTCCTTCTTTGAACTCAACTTCCCTCCTGTGGGCATTGGCTTGGGTTTGGTATTTGGTGGAAGTTTCTTGAAGTTTGGCATGGATTTCTTGGTGGAGTATGTGGATATGATCAGCCAACTCATCCGCAGTAGCACTTGCCCGGCCGGGTCGATCCAGAGGAACTCTATCAAGGACGTGAGGAATGGGGTAACCGAAGATACATTCAAAAGGAGATTTTCCGGTAGACCGACAAGACGAACTATTGTACGCAAACTCAGCATGAGGAAGGACTAAGTCCCACTGAGTGGGTCGTTCTCCTGCAAGACAACGAAGCAAGTTTCCCAAAGATCTGTTTACTACTTCTGTTTGGCCATCAGTTTGGGGGTGATATGCAGTGTTGTATTGTAGACGGGTGCCCAACTAAAACCATAATGTCCTCCAAAAATGACCTAAGAACCTAGTATCCCTATCAGACGTAAATGAATGCGGTATGCCATGCAGACGGACAACTTCTTTAAAGAAAAGATCAGCTATATGAGATGCATCAGATGTTTTCCTACATGCGATAAAATGTGCCATTTTGGAGAACCGATCAACTACGACAAACACGGAATCCACTTTCCTAGCTGTCTGAGGAAGCCCGATAACAAAATCCATAGTGATATCTTCCCAAGGACGTGCAGGAATGGGTAGGGGGTGTACAAGATGGTTTTATTTTTGACCCTTAAAACGTTGACAAGTCAGGCAACGTTGAATTGCTTGCATCACATCCTTCTTCATTCGTGGCTAATAAAATCTCTCTTGAAGGAGGTTTAAAGTTTTGTCAATCCCAAAGTGTCCACCAAGACCCCCTCCGTGCAATTCCAAAATTAAGCTTTCCCGTAATGACGTGGCTGGAATGCACAGTTGTGACCCACGGAAGAGATAACCATCTTGGAGGAGATACTGATCAGCAAGATGATTCAGGCAGTCATGGTATGGTTTGCTGAAGTCATGGTCCTCTTGATATAACTCTTTGATATGCTCAAACCCTATGGTCTCTACAGTGATTGCCGCAAGCATGTGGGCTCGACGACTCAAAGCATCGGCAACTCGATTCTTAATGTCAGTCTTGTGTTTCAAGTGGAACGTGTATTCTTGCAAAAAACTCGTCCACTTTGCGTACCTTTTGTTGAGATTTTTCTGGGACTGCAGATAGCGTAAGGCCTCATGGTCAGAATTGAGGATGAACTCACGTTGGATGAGATAGTTACGCCAATGCTTAAGAGCTTGAACAATGGCATAGAATTCCACGTCGTACGTGGAGTAGCGTGAGCGTGCATCATTCAATTTCTCGCTAAAATAAGCAATTGATCGTCCATCCTGGCTAAGGATGGCGCCAATACCAATGTGTGAGGCATCAAAATCAACTTCGAACATCTTGTTGAAATCTGGTAAAACCAATGTAGGAGCTTGAGTTAGATGCTCTTTTAGTTTTTGGAAACCTTTTTCAGCTTCCAATGTCCATGAAAAGTTACCTCCACGTAAGCAGACTGAGATTGCACCAGCTTGGCTACTGAAATTCTTCACAAAGCGTCGATAGAAGGAAGCCAATCCCAAAAAACTGTGTATCTCTGTAAGGGTCTTAGGGGTTGACCAACTTTTAATGGCTTCAATTTTAATCGAGTCAACCTTGATACCATCAGCGGAGACAATGTAACCCAAGAAGTTAACTGAGTCGGTGATGAAGGCACACTTTTTGAGGTTAACAAAGAGCTTATGTTCTCTTAAGATGGTAAGTACATGACGCAGATGGCTCAAGTGTTCGCTCCGGTTGCCACTGTAGATTAGGATGTCATCAAAATAAACAACCACAAACTTCCCAATAAGAGGTCTCAAGACATGGTTCATTATACGCATAAAGGTGCTAGGAGCATTGGTCAGGCCAAAGGGCATCACTAACCACTCATACAAGCCCTCACGAGTCTTAAAGGTCGTTTTTCACTCATCTCCATGTCTAATTCGGATCTGGTGGTAACCGCTCCGCAGGTTCATCTTAGAGAATATGCATGCCCCAGTCAACATATCCAGCATGTCATCTAGTCGAGGTATCGGAAAGCGGTACTTTATCGTGATCTTGTTGATGGCTCTACTTTGCACACACCTTCTCCAAGTTCCATCTTTTTTGGGAGTTAGGAGGGCAGGAACAGCAACAGGGCTCATACTTTCGCGTGCATATCCTTTACTCAACAGCTCCACTACTTGTCGTTGGATCTCTTCATGTTCCTTTGGGCTCATTCGATAGTGGGGCAGGTTGGGTAGGCTAGCTCCAGGGACTAGGTCTATTTGGTGTTGTATGTCTCTTAGCGGTGGAAGTCCTTCGGGGAGGTCGTCTGGCATAATATCTGCATACTCTTCCAGGATCAGAGCGACTGCTGGGTCTACTCCATCTGAATCTACAATGTCACTCACAATCTCCTTTCCAATAAGGGCAAAGACAACATGCGATTCTTGGAGTTGGCGTTGAAAGGGAGATGCTTGGAGAACCACAAGTGACTCACTTGAGTGTGGTGGTGTTTGGATAATTACAGAATTTTGACGATCAATCGAAGTGCCTTTGTAAGACATGGTGGTTGTTTGCCTAGGGCTAGGGGCATCTCGCTGAGGTTTGAGGATAATTCGCATCTTGTCCATCAAAAATGTGTAGGTGTTCTTCCTTCCCTTATGGTCTGTGTCCCGATCAAATTGCCAAGGTCGTCCCAGTAAGATGTTACACACGTCCATAGGTGCAACATGACACCAGATCTCATCTCTATATGTGGGTCCTATGGAATTTGACAAGGCATTGACGTTGGATTGGCATTTGAGTCCCACCCTTGAACCACACCACTTGATATGGTCGATCCAATGGTTGTGTTTGCAATTCCAACTTATCCACCATCGCTTGGGCTACAAAGTTTTCCACACTTCCTCCGTCAATGATTAAAGAACAGCGGTGACTGTTGGATGCGCATGTAGTGCGGAAGATGCTTCTCCTTAACCAAGCATCGTCACTCTCAACTTTTGGAGCCAACATAAGAGGCTCCAACTTTTCGGTAGGTGCATCATCTTCTCGTTCGGAGTCATCATGTTCAATCAAAAGGAAGGGTCCATGGGTCTCTGCTTCAACTTCAACTTCTTCGTAATCCTCATTGACGTTGGTGTAGCCGGTCCCATTTCTGGTTCATTCTCCTCGGTAGGTGTGCTCTCATTAACAGGTTCGTCATGCACTAAGTGTGCACTTGCCATACGTGGGTTGGGACATTCTGCTGCGCAATGCCCTTTCTGAAGGCACCTGAAACAAGTATCGAGTCCCATTGCAGGTCGAGCCCCGAGAATTCCTGACCCAACATGAGTTGGTCGGGGATGAGCACCGGTACTTCCAGTAATAGTACGAGGTATAGGGTCCACTGATTTGATGGTTGATTGTGCGCCCACCCTAGTTTGTCCGGTAGAGATGTTTGGTGCAGAGGAAGAAACAGCAGAGGCAGTTGTGATCGTCGTGCGTCGTGTGAGGTTCCTGGATAACTTCACTTCAACCCTCTCAGCTCTATCATGGGCAGCGTCTACTGTTCGGCAGTCACACATGTACAATTCATCTTGGATGTTGGTTCGTAATCCATGTGTGTATCGAGCCACCAGTTGAGAATCGCTCTCCTTTAAGTTATTCTGAGCTATCAGAACTTGGAACTCTTCAATATATTCCCTAACAGTGCATGTTCCTTGACGAAGGTTTTGAAGGCGATTGTACAAGTTTTGTCGGTACTTTTCTGGAAGAAACGTGTCCCGAAGTTTCTGTTGCATCCTTGTCCAAGAACGAATGTGTTCTTTTCCTTGGCGGTGACGTTCTTCCTAGAGACGTTTCCACCAAAGTAAGGCAAATCCTTTCAGCTTTAATGTGGTAAACTGGACTCTCCGCTCACTCGGCAGTTCCTTCCAAATAAAGAATTGTTCCAATTGATCCATCCAATCAAGAAAGATGTCTGGATCGCGTCGTCCGTCAAAGTCGGCAACGTCGATCCTTATCCCGCGGTCCCAATTAGAATCTTGAAATTGGTTTTGATGTCGACCACGCGGGTCATGCCCTCTCCTTCTATCTCGCTCTTCAGGTCGACGTCTATGGGGTAGTTGATCCTCACCCTCCTCGTCACCTAAGGGTGGTGGCGACTCCTGATGTAGGGATGGTTCATCGCTAACATCGCTTTCAGAATTAGGATCAAAAACAATTGGGTCATGTCCTCGATATCGGGGATTACGAGGGTTATGATCCCGTCTACTTGAAGTTGAAGAGCGACTAGTGCCCCTTCTATTGTGTTCCCTTCTGTACTCCCTATCCATTCTGTCAAAATTCAAGACCTCCAACTGTTGAGTGCTATTGGCCATTGTCCTCTCTATGTTTTCTAGACGGGTATTAGTGCGTCGGATTTCCTCACCCAAGTTTGCTATCAATGCTTCCACTTGTGCCATGGGATGTGGATCGGGGTGGCGAGCCATAGAAGTTCGGTTCTCACGGGTCTAGGGATTCAACAAATGCAATATGATTTTTTTTGTTTTTTTTTTGTGTTGTAGAATGCAAGACAATGAAGATGATTGGGATCTTTCGCTTTGATACCACTTGATGCAATCTAACACACGGATTAAAATAACACATGATGCAAACGCATGACTGTAGCAGAGTGTCGCAACAATCCAAGCACAATGATGAAAGAAATGCAGCGCATGAAGTTGGGTTATTAATTTACCATTCCTGAATAGGCCAAACAAGAGTAACAGCAGTCAGATTCTTTTCTTGCAATACTGCAGTCTCAGAGGAGAAACAAAACTACGAAATACCAAATAGTTGGTAACAAGGAAACAAGGAGTAATTAGCCACGGAAATCAACAGGGAACAATTATGTGAAAGAAATGTATCTTCCAATGTTCTGGAGATAAACATCAATAATAACAAATTGGATTAAGAGACAAGAAATTCCACTTCTTTAATTAAAAACAGGAGCAGACAGATTGGACTCAATTCTAAAACAAACGGAACAACAAATAAATATTGGAAATAAGGCAAACCACGGAGCTCAGAAGGGCAGCAGAGATAGCAGAAGTTGGCAGTAGGCGGAGGGAATCAGGGACATAGGCGGCACAGATGGCGGCGCATACTGAAAGCGATCTGTTGTGGAGTTGGTCGATCGCCTGGTGCAGGGATTTAGGGGCAATGGAATTGGCAGCGATGAAGTTGACGGTGGGGAGGTTGGGCGGCGAGGAAGTTGGGGCGATGTCAGTGTGAGGCTGTTTGCAGTGGTAAACTGTGAAGGCGTAGAGGGTTAGGTCGGTGGCGATAGAGAAAAGAGAAGACAGAAGGGAGGGTTAGGGTTGGAGGGAAAAGAACGGCGGGGGAAGAAGAATGGGTTTCGAGGTCAGAGGGAGGGAAGAGGAGAGAAAGAGGAGTAGGGCTCGTAAGGGTTTTGTTTGCATCTGCCAAAAGCTGTCGCCCCTTTTCCCTATGAGGTTCCTTTTATAACAATGGGAGCAAAACCCTAGACTATGGACTCCAAAAATAGAAAATTAGAGAATAAGTAAATAAAACAATTGCAAAAGGACTCCAGAGATTCTGTCTTTCATGGTAAAATTCCATCTAGCCCCTCAAACTGGGTAAAAACTGTATCAGTTGACAAATCAACCTACTTTGCAAATGGCAAACCACCTTAAGCGATTTTCTCGTGTCTTATCCTCGATTGGAATTACACCAACTTTTTCTTCTGATTGCATCATTCCGAATCCGATCTTTATGTATGTGTCCACACATTCACTTTAGCATTTTCATTTCTGCTACTGCCATTATCTGTGCATTTTTATGGCTCACAGACCAATATTCAGATCCATAGAGTATAGTAGGTCTCACAGCTACTTTGTAAAACTTTCCTTTTATTTTCAAAGGAATTTTCTTATCACCGAGAATAGTAAAGGCTCATCTCCACTTTAGTCAACATGCATTTATTCTACTAGTAACATCTCCATCCATTTCCCCATCATGTTGCAAAATAGATCCCAAATATCTAAAAGAATATCTCTTCTGAATGTTATTGTCACCAATCTTCACATTGATTTCTTCACCATTACTTCCATCAAAAGTACACTCCATATATTCGGTCTTAGCCCTACTTATATGAAATCATTTAATCTCCAATGCATGTCTACAGACCTCAAGCTTCTCATTTACTCAATCTCTAGTCGCATCAATCAACACAATATCATCAACGAATAACATACACCAAGGTATCTCATCATGAATGTGACTTGTCAACTCGTACATAATCAAAGTAAAAAGGAATGGACTTAAAGTTGAACATTGATGCAAATCAATGTTGACGTCAAAATAATCAGTCTTCCAAGACTGGATCCTTACACGAGATGAAGCCTTATCATGCATATCTTTTATGAGGTCAAATCATGTTCACCTAAAACTCTCCATACTTCCATAAGAATGTCATCAAATCCTACACCTTTTCCAGATCCTGTAACCTTCAACGCCTCCTTTACTTTTTTCCCTTTGTATTCGTCTATTGTTTGCATGATTCAAATAACTTTCACTACTAGTTAGATCTCCCAAAACGACCCCTATATTTCCTTCCCCAATAAAAAGCTTATAGAAATATTGCTCAAATCCACTCTTTATATCCTTCTGAGTAACAAGCACGTAACCTTCATCATCCTTAATGCATTTCACTTGAGAAAGGTCTTCGGTCTTTCCTTCTCTTTGACCAGCCTAAATACATCCTTCTGGCCCTCCTTAGAATCAAGTTTTTTTACAAAACTTCATAAGCTTTTGACTTAACCTCGCTTACAACCTTCTTTACTTCTTCTTCATTAATTTATAGTTTGTGACGGCTTCCTCTGTTTTATTCTTAGGCATAGATTTAAAGCATGCTCTTTTAATTTTTAGCTTCTCTTGCACATCTACACTCCACCATCAAGCCTCATTTTGGCCCGGAGCTCCTCCCTTTATCTCGCCTAGCATCTCTTTGGCTACCATTTGAATACAAGATGACACCACTTCAAACATCACGTTTGCACTTTCGTTACAATCCCAAGATAAGTCTTCTAAAACCTTCTCCTTAAAGCTTGATTGTTTCGATGAAAATTCCACCATCTAGTTCTAGTGATCTTGAGAACCCTTCTTTTTATTTAAAAACCCTTTTATTTGCACATCAATGACTAACAAGCGATGTTGGGTAGTCAAACTCTCTCCTGGGATAACTTTGCAGTCTTTACAACACAACAGATCTCTCCTCGACGGAAAGTAATACATGTGTTCTAGTCGGGCCACTCTTATAACTAATTAAATGTTCCTCCCTCTTTTTGAAGAGAGTGTTTGCTATAATAAGATCATAAGTCGTTATAAAATCCAGAATGACTTTTCCCTCTTCATTTCTATTCTGAAGCCATGGCCTTCGTGAACACTAGCATACTATGAAGCATCATTTCTCACATGTATGTTAAGATCTCCACCTAGGCAAATCATTTCTTTCTATGATTCCTTGCATACTCTTATCCAAATTCTCTCAAAAAAACTTGTTTAATCCTTTCATCTAAACCAATTTGCATCAAACATAATTTATCTATTTAAAATAATTAAAAAGACCAAACTGAATATATCCGATTAGTCACCCGAGTGATATTTATTCTTTATTCAGTGACATTTCCGACTGAATACCGAATATTGACTTTCACAACACTGGATGGCAATTTCTACATAAATGGATTAAATACGTTGCAGTCAAGGTTTGAAAAAACTAAAAACGGAACGAGGCGTTTTCCTTGGAATCGAGGCGAGGCGTAGCCTCGAGGCAGTCGAGGCGTAAGCCTCAGTTTACAAGGATAAATATATATAAAAACTACAATAAATACACTAAATGAAATTATATATATTCTGACTAACATATGACATATATTACTATAATATATGATAAAATTATAAAGATAAAAACATCGAAAGGAAGATACACAAATGTATGAGAATGCATCTGTTGGTATTCATCAGAACTCTAACTATCTATCCCAAGTTGAAGAAACAGTGTATGCACCCCTCCTGCAATAACATACCCCAACAAGACGGGGTCAGCGAGCCTGAGGGGTCTGGGGGGGAGCAGGTGCGCTCCCCCCTTCGGGGGTGTAGGGGCAGCGCCCCCGGTGAAATTTTTTGTTAAAGAATCTATTTCTATTCGGATATATGGATCTGTTTGTATGAGAATAGTACATGACCTCCCTTGAATTCTATCTTGTTTGTCCTTCTCGGCATATTGCATAGCTTATTGTGTAACAATTCCTTAAAATTAAGTTTACAAGTAATGCTTTAAATGATATTAGCGGATTTGTATGTTTAAGGGTATAACTTAAGAGTTTTTGACATAATTGGACATGTTTAATGGTAAATATGAACATAAAAGTGACCAAATTTAAGCATTCATCTTGTATATTTATATCCTAAATAACTAGACTTTTATAAACATATGAAAGTACTAATAGGATAAATGATTAACATAAAAAATAATTTGAAAATAAAAAAACGCCTCAGGGACCGCCTCGCCTCCGCCTCGACCAACTGAGGCGCTCGCCTCTCAGAGCCCCCCTGAGGCGGCCGTTTTGGGGCGGTTTTAGGCCGCCTCGCCTCAAGGTGTACGCCTCGTGCGCCTCGAGGTGCGTTTTTTTGAACCATGGTTGCAGTGTCTGCATGCCCCCCTCCCCCAAGAACTTGCATGTACAACTACCTAAGAAGCTTGCAAACATGACCCATAGGTTATTAGGAAGTATTTAGCAACAAAGTACATGCATGTACAACTACCTAAGAAGCTTACAATCCAAGAGCCATCAAGCACATTACTAAGCTAATTAGGAAGTACTGTCTGCATGGATAAAGATGTTATGATTAGAAATGGTGGACAAGTGTTTAAACAGGAAACAATGTAGAGAAGAAATTCAGATTTTTCTTGCATCTCTCTGTTCTTGGAGCTGCAAACATCTGAGCTAATGGTGGCAATAATAGGTGGTTGACCAAAAACATAACCAACCCGAATACTCTACAACCATTGCATACCAGTCGTTTCCCCCAACCACATTGCACATGACACGTCAACATTAGTGTCATCCTCTTCGACCACATCACCATTAATGTGAGGGGTAAGGCAGAGGTCGAAACAATCGATTTCAAGTAATATCCTCATCTATGGTCCAAAGGTTGTCAAAGAATGAGAAATCTATACGGATATAATGGCCATAATGGACTAATCATTCTGCTAAACATACAAGGAAACTGTTCAAAGTTTTGTTTTGAAAAAGATTCTTTAAACAGTCGCCCTTCCTCTGAGTCTGTTCCACACACAACTAATAATCAATAGGTCATTCAAAAACAATTAAAGATCCTTTACAATCATCTGCAATATGCCTGGAATATAATCTAATAGTGAATCACATCTACTTCCAAACATATCCTTCTGAGCACACATAAAGAGACGACTTTTAATGGTTTATAATCTGGATTTACTCGAATATTGTAGCCCTAACATAGAGTTAGGGTTGTCCACTTAAAGCAAACTATGGTTTACATTAACAACTTGTTCTTTTAGGCGATACATTAAGGACTTGTATTGTGCTACTAAACCCTGCTATGTTATTCATATTTAAACGAATTCCCAATCTTGAATTTGAAGCAATGATGCAGTAGTGCAATCATTGTAGACCACGACCTGATTGCAACCCTATCTTTCCATGTATGATATAGACTCCCCAGGACAAACTAGGATGGGCTTATAAACTTTTATTTTGCATTAATAGATTACAACATACTTCACATCTACAGCATGTGATCATCATATTTGAAGTGGACATTCAAATATGATGTTCATATGCAAGAACATGCTGCGTATTTAACATCACACGTTCTTGACATATCCCCCTTCCCCTCCAAGATGGAACTCTTCTGCTTGAAAAACTGCTCGAGAAGTTCTCTAATCAAGAGATTCACATTAACTCATAATGTAGGTTTGCATATTTTCAATTTCGCTTGGCAATGTAATTTTAGGTTTTGCTATATCAACAAGAAAATAAAAGAAACAAAGTTCAAACTTAACCAAACTTAGAAGGAAATCTTAGCATCCCAACCTGGTGAACAATGCTGAAGATACAATTTAGCAATCATTTCTTATCTCCCATCTGCTCATCGGAATCAGAATCACTGGCATTATATCCTGCAAGTAACGTCATCAATATTTCTCTCAGAATAAAAAACAAACGGGAAAGGGAAGCATTTTTCGTAGAAAACAATCTACCGGGATGTTTTTCACCAATCTTCCAAGCTGAGGATCGAACACTAGCAGCTTTTGTTAACCAAGATTTTCCCTAACATCAAACACCGGGAAGTATTATAGGGAGGAAGTTAGAGTTAATAACAACACACACACATTGCTCTCTTGGGTGATGACCATTCAAAGTTGAAAAAAAAATGTCTGAAATCTGTTATATCTAAGGATTCACAGTAAATCCGTTAACCATGTTAACAAAGGGACTAACATCGGAAGGGACACAGTATCTGCGTTATACTCTGACACAAATCTCGGCTCATCTAGCCAATGTGGTAGGTCCCAAATCGCCAGGAGCAATTTACTTCATTTGCTCACATATTGCAGAAATGATCAGCCTATACTTGTTGCGGAACACTCACAAAGGAACAACAAATAGTTGCAGAACATATAAAGATTGCAAAGAAGTTCGGATCAATCCCTGGAGAAAGCTCATGAGTCATCGTTCGCAGCACCCATGTGGTACTAAATAGGTTAGCTTTGGTTGGAATCTATTACTTACGCTCCTTAATGGTATCCTCACTATTAGCCCTCCTTTACATGAAATGAAATTAAATAGATTAACCAACATGGATCACCTAAACCCTGCACAAATTTTCTTAGATGCTATATACATAAATCTCACGTTCCTTACTGTGATCCTTAATTTTCGCTCCCGTTAACTTTTCTTATAGTGTAGCAAAAGATACGTCAGCTCGCTTTAACTGAAAGAAAAAAAAACATGCTCCGCCACTGCGAGCAAGAAAGATTGATCGTTCCAACGAGGTACAGGGTAGAATTAGGGGTGGATGGGTCACCTTCTGGGTGTTCTTGGGGACGCCGTAGCCCTTGTAGTACATTTGGGCGACGAGGACCTGCATGGAGGTGTCGCCGGCCCTCGCCTCCTCGAGGGTGTCGTGGAACCAGCGCTTGACGCAGTCCGACACCACCTCCGAGAGAGGTATCCGCTGCGGCCCCTCCATCGAGACGGCGACGGTGGAGGACTTCCCCTTGGCTCCGCCGGATTGCAGCTGAAGGAATGCGGGAGGAGGAAGGCAAAACCCTCTTTGCGGGGACGACCAGGAAAGAAAAAAGAGAGAGTTTTCTTTGGATTAGGGTGGAAGCTATCGCGATTTTTATTTTTGCGTCACCAATTAGGAACATGATTTTGACCTCTTTTTTAAAGGGTACTTATTATATAGGTTCATGTAAATTTCCATAATTATATTATAACTCACTTATAATTTCAGGAGTGATAAAATTACAATTTCTATATTTTTTCGTATATTTTATTACTTCTTAGTTTTTTTTGTCGAACCTAAATATATAAGAGATATTTACACCTATAAACCTGAGTAATTTCGTAATTATGTACATAATCATGTGTAATTATGAATTGCACTCAGGACCATGAATTTTACCTCTTACACCCATAGCCTCTAGTTAGCTTCCATCGAATTTCCCATTAAGTGTGACGATATATGTCAGATATTTTACATTTTATACCATTTAAATCTATGTTATTTATGAACGGTCACTCCCCTTCCTCCCCCAGCCAGGTAAAACCTCCTCCCCCTCTGATCACATCCTCCTCCCCTTCGCAAGCCCTCCCTGTAAGCATTGCATGCAAGCCCCTCCCTCATCGCCAACCTCCACCTTCGTCGAAGCCCCCCCTCCCCCCAACCTCCAAACTCGGAGCCCGAAGAGAGGGAGTAGTCAGAGACCGAAGAGAGGGTGGTGGTGGTGGTGGTGGTGGCAACGGTGATAGGAGAGATGGAGGATGTGGTGGCGGCATTGGAGGGGGGTTGCTGGAGGAGGAAGGGGAAGGGGAATTTTTACTTTTAGTTAATCTTAGCTGTCAGATCACGGATTGGTTAGAATAACTCAGCCATCTAGCTGAGTTAATGTACTAAACTAACGGAGAGTTATGGGTGTAAGACGAAGCAATAATTTAGGATCATGAGCATAATTCACGATTACGCAGAGTTGCGTACATAATTACGAAATTACTCTGGATTATGGATGTAAATATCCCAATATTTGACCAATGAATTTCGTTGATAGTAGTATGCAGTGCAAAGCAAGGGGCGAATGTAATTATGAATCGTGGTTGAGTAGATGTGTGATAATTTTTTTTGATGTTGGTGTGAATTGACATCCTTGAGGATTTTTCATTTGAGAAAAAATGTGATCCTTTTGATGTCCACCACTGGGAATTTTTCATGTCACACTACATTATCAACAAAATCTTTTGATATGTCATGCTTTGAAAGTGTAATGCCGTAATTTTTTTATCTTTTTCGCTAAGCCTAAATCTCTAATGATATTATAATCAAAAGAATATGTTTGTCATAAGCTTTTCAATGAGCCAAAGAATGCGTGACTCAAAACTATAGGATAAAATTTAGGGTAAATTACAATTTGGGTCTTCGTCTATGGGCCTGATCCCAGAATGGGTCCCGATCTTTAAATTGTAACGATTTGGGTCCCATAGCCATTAATGTAGGAAACTTTTTGGGGCTAATGACGAGTATGCCCTTGTTTAAAAGTTGGAAGTCAACTCTCATTCTCTTCCCAACAAGGGTATATTCGTCATGAACCCCAAAATTTTCATTTACTAAATGGTCATGGGACCCGAATCGTTACATTTTAAAGATCGGGACCTATTTTGGGATCTGACCCATAGATGGGGACCCAAATTATAATTTACCCTAAATTTTATTCACATTTTTGTGAAAAATCAAGGGAATTCAAAATTAAGAAATTAAGTGAATTCAAGAATTGGTGTAATCCACCTCGGAATATAATTTATGTAACACCCTCAAAAGATAGTCTCATCTCTAAAACTCGCAAACTGTGAGAGCAGGTTATGAGAGTGGGGGAGGATTTACTACTTGACAGCTTAACCCTAAAGCATTTTGGTGGTTGTCAGGGGGTCTTTTTGAGCTCAAACCCAATAAATTGTCATGACAATGATAAACCGAAACTCAAGCAATGTCTAAAGTGTGCCATTATACACTCACTCAATTCGATTCAATCAATGATTAATTAATTTGTCCACTCATTTATCCATAAGGAAGTCCGGGTTAATCTCATGGAAGTGAGTAGCTGACGAGGTGCAAAAGTGTGTAATCTAAGCGAAAATACTCAATCCCATTGTATGAATATGATATAAATTGTGTTCTAGGCAATTGCGCAAACGAGGATAGCGATCTAGGCAAAAAAATCATTGATGTCATATTCTTTAATTGAAGGTAGAATTGCGCAAACGAGATTTGGAATGAAACGACAAAACACATCCTTTTTAAGGAGTAACATATATTGTCATCAATTATTTCCATATAACAACAACAACATGAATTTGGTATACTTTTGTGATTGGAGATCTGTATTATGCAGCATCTTTGATAACATAAATCCAATGAGTACCAATATTTTTTAATCATATAATAATAAAATATAATGCAACAACTTAAAAAATGTTGTTAATGAATGGAGAAAAGGTTACAAGTGAACCGTAAAGGATTCATGATGACACACACGCATATATATAATCCACAAAACTTGTAACGAATTGTTGGTGAGACCCTTTTGTTTAAGAAAACATCAAACAAGATTTACGTAAATCATTTATTAAAAAAACAACAACAGAATGTAATAAGATGTGAAATTAAGTTCGATATTTTCAAAAATCAGTGGATTCAATCGATTTCATCATTTTTTATTAAACATAAATTTGATCTCTGGCCCAAATAAGGAGCCCAGGAGAATGTGAGAAGTTAGATCCAAGTCAAGAACTGTGTAAATATAAAAAAATGACACTTCGGTTCTCTCATAACTATGGTGTCAATAATTAGAAAACAGGAGCCTGATAGAAGCAAAAATGTTGTGACAAATAAAAAAATTAAACATGTCTTGAAGATAATAAATCAAATTACAAAGGAATGAATTCTTATTAGTGTATATCAACATCAAACATGTAAACCATATAAAATGGATTCCAGATGGTTATGATACCATTTAATGGAAAACAAAATCGATCCAAAATTAAAGGTAGTGGAATACATGATGTCATTGCTTTGACCTTCGTTGTTGGTGTAGATCAATCAGCGAATGAGTCCTGAATCTTCCTCTAGAGCGTATACTTCTCTTGCTCTCTCTTGTCAATGGAAATCAATAGAGAAAAAAACATATCTTGTCTGGGGACATTTAACCTTATTTTATTTGACTGAACAATAAAAAATGGCAGTCCAATGACCTTCTTCTTTTGTCCATCATCAAGATATTTCATTCTCTAATTGGCGACAATAACCAATGCACCAATAACAATTCTTAATATCTACATCAATGGGATTTTCAAATCCCAGCTACTTCGTCCAATATTTGCGTATTTAAGAGCTAGCTAATCTATAGAGTGTTTTATAGGAAGATTTGGTATATGATCCAAGTTTGTGGGTTATCTTGGTGTTTGATCCAACTTTAACGGAACCTTGGTGTGTGATCCAACGGTGAAGTCTTTGGTGTTTGATCGAGAGCACAAACTTTCATGTGTAATCCAAAGGTATACGCAGTTTAGTGGTCTTGTTAGGAAACGACTTAGACATGCATGGAATGTCTATGTAGGCAATGATATTTTTCCATAAGTACTCAAGTATATGAAATGTAACGAGTTACAAGATCATTAGAATTCCATGCACTCTGATGCATGCTTGACATTAGACTAATGCAAAAATTTATTTATTTATTTCAGGTACAAGACAAGGTTCATCATGTAGATAGGATCGTGCAATGGTTTTATCAAGATGTTTGGTGTGGGACGATTTATTATGTGAACATGACGGATATCTGTATGTCTAATAATGGATGCAGGACTTGATACTCCCGGAATTTGTGTTGAACATAACATTGCGTAAGCAAATCAAAGCAAGAAAAAAAATAAAAAAGGAGTCTTTGATTTTACGTGGAACCATACTCCATAAGGAGTGAGATGAAGCCACGAGAGAACCGCCTCAATGAGTTGATATTCAATTCAATTTTCTCAGAGGTTACAATGGGTGTAAGACTCTTTATATAGCCCCACAAATGTGATCAAAAGCCATCACTCTAAGTTGTGGGACTAAACATAATCACACAAGATCATTCTTCAATACTCCCATCAAGATAAGCATGCAATAGTGAGCTTCGATGAGCAGAAAGAATGCACTCACTCACATATAAAGTATATGACACTACAGAGAATATCAACTCAACACACACTCTCGGTTGCTCCTGAGGATGTTGCTTCGCATGTCATGCTGGCGGGGAGGAACTAGAGAATGGATCGCGAATAAGGATCTGCAGAGATATCTGATCAATAAAATGAGTCCTCCTCATGGAGTACTCCTGCCTACAACGTACCTTCATCGAAGATTGCTCCATTTCTCTAAAGAATCAATAAGAACGTCATGGGAATATCCATATATAGTGGAGTTCACGACCATGAAAACACGCAATGGAAATATCCATATATAGCGGAGTTCACGATCGTTAAAGGATGGAGCCAACAAAGAATCACCCACCGGAGAACTCCACAAAATTAGGTCTCTCAAAGAGAGCACCTCAAATAATGGTAGGCTTGAAAACAACTGCCCATTCAACAATGGTAGGGTTGACAGTTGACACCATTTGTAACATCACGGGCTTAGGTCCCGTATCCGTTATCGAGGAAAACTGGCCCTGACAACTTGTTGGGTTCGAGCCCAAATGGACCCGTTGACAACCACCCAAAATGCTTAAGCCCAAGTTGTCAAGTAGTAATCCCCACCACTTATATACCACACCCACACTTTGTGAGTTTTCCATGTGGTACTATATTTGGGGTTAGGGTGTTACAACCTCCCCCACTTATATTCGCAACGCCCTCGTTGTGACATGGCCCATCGCTTATTCCTAGTAATAGTGGCGGTTGCACGCTCCGGGTAGCCATTTCCTCCAACCTCTTTCTAGGGGCGGCTCCACATCTCGAGTAGCCCTTTCCACTATCAGAGAGAATTTGGCTCTGATACCATTTGTAACGTGAGTGTTACAACCTCCCCCACCTATATTCGCAACGTCCTCGTTGCGACATGGCACATCACTTCTTCCCAGTGACAGTGGCGGCTGCACGCTCCGGGTAGCCATTTCCTCCAACCTCTTTGTAGGGGCGGCTCCACCTCTTGGGAATCCCTTTCCACTGTCAGAGGGTTTCGGCTCTGATATCATTTGTAACGTCCCGGGCATAGGTCCCCGGTATGTTATCGAAGCATTGCTGGCCCTGACAACCTCTTGGGATCGGGCCCATACGGATCCGATTAACCACCCCCAAAATGCTTAAGCCGGATTGTTCGGTAGTAACCTCCTCAGTTTTTATCCCACCCGGAAATTTCATGTTTCCACGGTGTGGGATTTTTTGGGGGTTTTACAACATCCTCCACTAATATTCGCAACGCCCTCGTTGCGACATGGCCCATCACTTATTCCTAGTGACAGTGGCGGATGCACGCTCTGTGTAGCCTTTTCCTCCAACCTCTTTGTAGGGGCGGCTCCACCTCTCGGGTAGCCCTTTCCACTATCACAAGGAACATAGCTCTGATAGCATTTGTAACGTCCCGGCCTTAGGTCCTTGTCCGTTATCGAGGAAAACTGGCACTGACAACTTGTTAGGTACGGGTCCAGATGGATCCGTTGACAACCACCCAAATTTTTTAAGCCCAAGTTGTCAAGTAGTAATCCCCACCACTTATATACCACACCCACACTTTGTGAGTTTTCCATGTAGTACTATGTTTGGGGTTTGGGTGTTACAACCCCCCTCCCCCACTTATATTCGCAACGTCCTCGTTGCGACATGGCACATCAATTATTCCCAGTGATAGTGGCGGCTGCACGCTCTAGGTAGGCATTTCCTCCAACCTCTTTGTAGGGGCGGCTCCACCTCTCGGTTAGCCCTTTCCACTATCAGAGAGAATTTGGCTCTGATACCATTTGTAACGTGAGTGTTACAACCTCTCCTACTTATATTCGCAACGATCTCGTTGTGACATGACATATCATTTATTCCCAGTGAAAGTGGCGGTTGTACGCTCCGGGTAGCCATTTCCTCCAACCTCTTTGAAGAGTGACTCCACCTCTCGGGTAACCCTTTCCACTATCAGAAGGAATTTGGCTCTGATATCATTTGTAACGTCCCTGGCTTAGGTTCCCGGTACTTTATCGAGGAAAACTGGCACTGACAGCTTATTGGGTACGGGCTCAGATGGACCCGTTGACAACCACCCAAAATGCTTAAACCCAAGTTGTCAAGTAGTAATCCCCACCACTTATATACCACACCCACACTTTGTGAGTTTTCCATGTGGTAATATGTTTGGGATTTGGGTGTTACAACATAGTACCACATGGAAAACTCAAAAAGTGTGGGTGTAGTATATAAGTGGTGGGGATTACTACTTGATAACTTGGGTTTAAGCATTTTGGGGTGGTTGTTAACGGGTTCATTTGGGCTCGAACACATTAAGTTGTCAGGGCCAGTTTTCCTCGATAACGGATCGGGGACCTAAGCCCGGGACGTTAAAAATGGTATCAGAGCCGAACACCCTCTGACAGTGGAAATGGTTACCCAAGAGGTGGAGCCGCCCCTACAAAGAGGTTGGAGGAAATGGCTACCCGGAGCGTGCAGCCGCCACTGTCACTGGAAAGAAGTGTTGTGCCATATCGCAACGAGGACATTGCGAATATAAGTGGGAGAGGTTGTAACACTCACGTTACAAATGGTACCAGAGCCAAATTCTCTCTGATAGTGGAAAGTGTTACTCGAGAGGTGGAGCCGCCCCTATAAAGAGGTTGGAGGAAATGGCTACCCGGAGCGTGCAGCCGCCACTATCACTGGGAATAAGTGATGGGCCATGTCGCAACGAGGACGTTGCGAATATAAGTGGGGGAGGTTGTAACACCCTAACCCCAAACATAGTACCACTTGGAAAACTCACAAAGTGTGGGTGTGGTATATAAGTGATGGGGATTACTACTTGACTACCCGGCTTGAGCATTTTGGGGGTGGTTAATCGGGTCCGTATGGGCCCGATCCCAAGAGGTTGTCAGGGCCAGTAATGCTCCAATAACGGACCGGTGACCTAAGCCCGGGACGTTACACCATTACCCAATGATAGGTCTCACAAATAGAGTACCTCGACTAATGGTAGGACTTGATAACTACTACCGAATAATTCAAACAATGGTACGACATTACACCACTGCCCAACAATGGTAGAGCATGAAAAGCTCTACCCCAACACTCCTCCTTTCTCCCAAACTTGTCGAAAACGACTAGGTTGGGACAACAATGAAGGGTCAACAAGAAATTGTTCTTCGTTCCTCTTTTTTCTGTCCCAACATACTATTTTTTTGGACTGAGTTTTTTTACAAACATTCGTCTTTTTTTCAATCTCATTTTTTTTCTGTTGTCCATTCCTCCCTTTTTTATTGACTTTTCATTTATCTGCTATCTCTGCTACATCCCTTTACAGTCCTTCATTCACCTTTTACAGGTTTCTTTAATAAAAATTGGGCCACAACCCATAAATGCAGCTTTCCATTAGTTGTTCCTCCATTTTTTTAACAGAACTTAACAGGGACGAACCATAAATAAATGAAAGGCCGAACCTTCTCTTTAATCAAAGCCAATCGATCCCACGTCAGGAAGAAAGCAGGAGGATCTGCACCTTCCTTATCTTTCTTCTTCCAGGATTCCCAATGCGTGAACTCATCTCACCGCCGCCTCCTGCTTCAGATCGGGAGAGCAGTACTTGGCTTCGTCGACACACCTTCAGGCCGACATCTTGAGGCGACGCAGGAGAGAACATTACACCCTCATATTTTCGAAACTATATATAATCTCAAAGAAACTATATATAATGAAGTATGATGATTAGATTCCTGAAAACTTGATTTTAAATAAACTCAAAGCCGGCCCGGCTCAAGTTCGACCCATGAAATTGGCCGGGCTTGAGCTTGGTCTGCCCAAACAAAAAAACACGGGCCTTGGATCCGCCCCAAAACCTAAAATTTTAAGGGATTTTTACTCGGCAGACCCTGTAATCTTTTGCAATTACCACTACGACCTCTGAAACATCCTAATTCCTCTCCCAACCCCGTAAACTTGCTCCGTCTTACCCCACGAATCCTACCGTCAATTTTAACTATATTTGAGTCAGTTACTTGTGTTAGTCTTGAGTTAACTTAACCAATTTATCATCCAACGGTTAGGATTAACCAACATAATAAAAAAAGAACTGGAGATCAGGTGGGGTTCTTCGTCTCTCTCGATCAAGCATAACAGTGATACCCAACATCTCAAGTGGTGGTTTGTGCTTCATTACTGATCACGATCTAGGCGGCAAAATGCCGATGGAGCATGGGGGGCGAGGCATGCGGCAAAAGGAGGAGGCGGGGGCTTCGAGCATGCTGCGGGGGAGGGGGTCATCGAGCGGGGGGGGGGGGGGGGAGCAATGGAGGCGGGGCAGACGATGGGAGGAGGAGGCGAGGGATTTAAGGAGGCTACGGGAGGGGAGGGAATCAAGCGGCGGGTGGGGGGGAGCAGGGGAGGCATGGCAGACGGCGTGCGGGAGGACGAGGCGAGGGCATTGAGGAGGCCGCGGGAGGGAAGGGAATTGAGCGGCGGCGTGGGGGGAGCAGGGGAGGTGGGGCAGATGACGGGAGGAGGAGGCGAGGGCTTTAAGGAGGCTGCGGGAGGGGAGGGAATCGAGCGACGGGGTGGGGGGAGCAGGGGAGGTGGGGCAGACGACGGGAGGAGGAGGCGAGGGCTTTAAGGAGGCTGCGGGAGGGGAGGGAATCGAGCGGCGGGGTGGGGGGAGCAGGGGAGTCAGGGCAGACGACGGGAGGAGGAGGCGAGGGCTTTGAGGAGGCCGCGGGAGGGGAGGGAATGCATGCAGCGGGAGGAGGAGGCAGGGTCTTCGAGCAGGCTACGGGAAGGGGGCATCGATCGGCGGGGTGGGGGTGGGGGAGCAGGGGACACGAGCGGGGGTCAGGGCTTCGGGCGGCGCGGGTGGTGGGGGGGAGCAGGAGAGGTAAGCTTCGGGCGGCGTGGCGACGGTCGAGGTTTCGAGGAGGACGGTGGGGAGGAGGTTGACGGCGAGGGAGTGGGAAAAGGATATGATTAGGAGGGAGAAGGGGAATGACATAAATTTGACAAACAAAATGGGTATAATGTAAAAGAATATAACGGAATCTGGTTAGTTTTAACGGGTAAATGGATGGAGGCTAACCACAGGGTATGTAGGGTAAGGGTTAGCAAGTTTACAGGGTTGAGGGATGAATTAGGATGTTTCAGAGATCATAGCGGTAATTGCAAAAGATTACAGGGTCTGCCGGGTAAAAATCTCAAATTTTTAATGGGCCTGGGCAAGGTCTCTTCAGAGCTCAACCCAATCTGGTTCATGCTCATCCCTAGATATAAAATACACGAGGTTGATTTGAAAACATTCGTATAAACCAATAATTTATAATATAAATTTTATATATCTACTTAAATGTTCATAAACTGGGAATTATAATCTACATATACTATTTGCTTAAAGGAAAAAGGATTTATTGGTGGGGCTTCGTAAGGGTTGAAAATTGGTTTCCCTCTTGCTTGCGGTGGAAATCGAAAGGCATTAGAAAACGATCTATCTCCAACCCATGCGCCACCATTAGTGTGAATACTAACACTTCCGTTGTTTCGATCAGTACTGTTATGAACACTACTTATACTCGTTTGAGAGATATATAAGATAATCAAAATTTAATATATATATATATATATATTATAAAGAGAAAAAGGAGTATGCTCCATGAGTGTAGCTAACTTACATGCTCCCACACCTTTTTCCCTGTATTTTTTATTTTTCTGAAATGAAACTTATTGGAATTTAAATCACAATATGCCACCATGGTGTCATAAAAAATTTGACTTAATTCGAGACTTCTATGTCCTCTTTTAAGACTGTCAAATTTTAGTGGTATCAGAATTACTAAAATTGACCCCTTTCAGATGGAGGTGCATAAGAGTCTATGTTTCTGACAAAATTAGAGTGACATGTTAGAGGGATATAGTGATGAATATACATATTTTTATTTTCTAAACAAATAAAAAAACACGGGAAAAATGAGAGTGGGAGTAGCCAAATTGGCTACACCCACGGTGTAACCTCATTTAACCCTATTATAAATTGCATGCTATAAAGACAACTTAAGTCAAACATTCTTATTTATGGACATGGGAAAGAACAAGGCAATATTTTTAAAATTTCTTGATACTTTCCTGAAATAAGAAAGTTATTAAAAAAGTCATGCTTTATTAATATTAAAACGAATGACTAATTATATTACCTATTCATCTCTATTCTTTTGCCAAGGATACTTGCAACTTATCAAATTCCAAAATTATTTTTGTAGGAGTTTGCTGCTTCTGCAAGAGTTGAAGGGTGACATTGTCCTCTTTAAAAACAAACACTTCATTATCTCATGCCACTTTTCTGCTTCATAAAAATATATGGAGAATATTAATAGCCAATCACATTGTGAAGAATAGAAAAATAGCGTATCGGGATCAACAAAAAGAAGAAAACATGATTTTATATGGAACCTTACTCCCTAAAGAGCAGGATTAAACCACGGGAGAATGTCTCGCGTATATGTTTATTATAGTCTGTGATATAAGTAGGTTTTGAAAAGAAAAATATTTAAAGCTTATTCTTAGAGTCTACCATAACTAAGAACATATTTTTTAAAAAATACTTATCATCCTCATATGTTAATTATAGAGACGATTCTGTGTATTACAATCTTTTTACTTGTAGCTAGCGGTCTTAAATTGATATTCTACAATGGCATAAATACTTGCAAAAAAGTATGCAGCTAAGTTAATCAATAAAGCATAATTTGATGCATCTAATTCCTTAGAAAAACAATATATTAATTACCATCATTTTTTTCAAATTTCAATTATTCATACCATCTTTCGGGAATAAATCTATACTTTGACAAGCAAACGGATATTAACAAAACTGTTTAAGTAGATTGATCATGCTGGTTCTAGTTGAAAATTTGCTAATATGCATAAGAACCCAAGTGTTATACCTGTTTCAAGAAAGAAATTATAAGAAATTTAGAAATGAGATAATAGCAACAAATTCCAAAAAATTACAATATTTTATCTATATGCTTGTGTTACTCCAATACCCATCATAAGTTCGTCGACTATGCGTGCTTAATCTCCTTATGTGATATACAACAACAACAAAGCTCTTTCCCACAATTAAGTAGGGTCGGCTACGTGGTACCCACTTAATGGTCTAGTGGTGGTGCAGTGTGTCTAACGCACAAAAGATCGGAGTTCAAATCCCACTCTTGCAGGGGTCGCGTTAGGTAGTTGACGGTTAGCGTAAAAAATAATTGAATCTTTCAATATGGATTTGAGTAAAAATCTATGTATCCGACCCTAATTATAGTGAGAGAAGGCTTAGTATATTTAGATGTGATATAAAAAAAGGTTTTCTATTGTCTTTGAATATGACCCATTTTTTCAGCTCCTTTTCATCGTGTCATTTTTTTTCCTTTTGTCAGGATATCGAGATGCTTAAGCACGGATGTTCCAAACATTTGATAACTTCACCCATGGCTATCAATGGTAAGATTCAAAGAAGAGTGTGTTTTAGGATACAATGTTTGCTTGGTGGTTTTTACCTGAGAATAGCAACCGACAATAAAAGAGGGATCGACGGCACAACTTGTTGTCTGTCTTCTATCAATCTCTCTGTAAATAAATTCCGGAATATTGTTATTCGATAGAAGAATAATTATGTAATAATCTGCCAAAATGATAACAAATCCATTTCTTGATTTTGAGAATTGTGGAAGTACATTTGAATATATCATCAAGATGCTTCTTTTTATATAAAAAAATCAATTCATTCGGAAAAGCAAAATTAGAAATATAAAATAAAAGCAGTGAAAGCAGAAATAAGAATGAAAACACATAGACTTACATGGAATCTAGATTTACGTGGAAGTTTATTCTCTAAGGAGCGAAAGGAAATCACAATTGACAGTCATTAAGGGATTGTATTTTCTATTGAGTTTCTCTTGAGAATACGATAGGTGTGTGGCTCTATACATAGCCCCACTAGCACACCAGAGTTTCATCAGTAGTTGGTATGTGACTAAATACGAGAACATGGTAATTGGATCATGAAAAGATCCAATTACCATTCTACATACATTTTCTAACACCCTCCCTCCTCCCTCAAGCTGGAACATGCAATGTTCAGCTTAGACAAACTGAAGAAGCAGTCGGTCACACATTGGATTCATGACAATATAGACAACCTTGACTCAACGCATACTCCACTGGCGTTATTGCTAACGATGATGCTTCCAATTTTTTTTGAAGTCTAAAAGGGAGGGGGAAACACTCAGTAGTGTCCGTCCCAAAATATATTAAAAACCAAAGATAAAAAAAGGCAGGAACAAAAGGGTCAAAACAGGACCGCAACCCATCCGTTACAGATTAACAAGCACACACACATTTTCTTTGTAAAAACGTTGACCCGAGAAAAGGAGGTCATTTCTTCCCCGCCCACTACAACAAAATTGAGCTATGGTGACGGTTTTGAAAAAATCCGTCACTAAATTAGCCGTTGTTAAATATATAATGACGATATTATTCGTTACGAAATGAGTTTTCGTACTCAAAATTAGCAACGAATATCATATCCGTCGTTATATCATTAGCAACAGTCCACATAGCGACGTCTATCCGTTGCTATTTTTCAAAATATCAACTAATCGTCGCTATTTTTTTAGTTCCAAATTTAGCGACGATTAATTAAAATTTTGAAAAATAGCAACGGATAAGCGTCGCTATGTGGACCGTTGCTAATGATATAACGACAAATATGATATTCGTTGTTAATTTTGAGTACGTAAACTCATTTCGCAACGAATAATATCGTCATTATATATTTAACAACGGCTAATTTAGTGACGGATTTTTTCAGAACCGTCACTATAGCTCAATTTTTTTGTAGTGGCCAGAGCGCCCAGAGAATGGCCATGGGAATAATCCGCTCCCCCCGCGGTCTGTGGATGTTCGCGTGTGCCGTATCCCAAAAGGATTGGAAGTCATCACTGTTGCACCAAGCCGGTCCCATCTCCTGCCAGATCTGAGAAATCATGGGACACAAAAAAAAACAAGTGTTGTGCCGATTCAATCGCCGCGTTGCAAAGAAGGCACCTATCCGAAATAACCTCCAACAGCCTCGTGCATCTATCCCTTGCCATCAGACGCTTTCGCCTAAGAAGCCACAGAAAAAAACCAATCCTCTCCAGAAGATTCAAACCCCAGATCTGCGAGCAGTCCTTGGAGAGCAGCTCCGAGCCAGCCGGAGGGGGGGGGGTCTAGATATTGCACCATAGGCCCCTCTCACGGAGAAGCTACCATCCTTCCACGCCCAGTGGTCCCTGCCATCGCCAAGCGGACACATCTCCCGAATGGACTCCAACAACGCCAAGAATTCGTCGACCTTTGGTCGGTTAGTGAGGACAAATTAGAAGACTGGAGTATGGATGATGATTCGTTGAGCAATCTGGACCGAGAACTAGCTCGTATGCTCTATATCCACATTGCTATGAGTCTCCTTCATGGGGTAAGAGCCCCAAGGGCTCCATCTCTATCAAAGGTGGAGCAAAGAAATACACATGCCAATCTAAAAAAATGTGGGTTCTTTCCGTAAGAATCTCGGAAGGGTCACATACTAGATTTCATGGTTAGTAGAGATGAAGCTTACAACGAGTTAATGGCCGCTCCTGCAGCGTGCCGATAATAGATGTAGAGCATGAAGATTACTCAACACTCTCCTTTTCTCTTATACTTGTCAAAAATATTAGGATAATCAACTAAATTAGGACAACAAATAAAAGAAGGGTCAAACAAGAAATTCCATTTTTTTAAACGACTCTATCAAACCTCCTTTTTTCAGCCACTCATTTTTTGATGAGACCTTCATTTTCTTTTTCTTACAGCGTCTCTCTATTTTTTGTGCGGCCTCAACAAAAAAATTACCATCTGTCCTTTTTTTTTCACAAGCAAATCTGGCCTTATTAGGCATTCAGAAATAAAAAAAACACCACATATATTTTTTTGTGGTCACAATTTTTTTTCTAACTTCAATTTTTCTTGGACAGACATCAGCCTCCTTACTTTTTTTTGCGCTAAACCTTTTTTTTTCCAACCACTTGTTTTCATCATCTTTTCAGGACTGCAGCTTTGGGCGTAAGAAACAAAGTGAGATACCCACAGCTACAGGTCTTAAAACCCATGTGAGAAGTTACAACATCCTATTTTCTCTGCTCATATTGCAATAGTCCATGCTTTTTTATGGATGATGAATATGCGATTCATCATATTAAAAGTTGAAAATAGAGCTTCATTTTCGAATAATTAGCTTCGTTTTATTATTTATTTTGCATTTGTATCATTCATACACGTAGACTTAATAACTGCATTTTAGCACTTATGATTGCATTCATAAATCATCTTCACATTTTTCACTTAACTTCATTTATTTTTAATTAAATCATTCTAGCTCCAATTGACATGAAACCGACTTCATTGTGTACATATTACAAAAGATTAAAAGAAAATTACAAACAATTGTTAACTCAAATAATTGGCCCATGAGACAAAACCCTGATTTCAGAATAGATAGAATAAAACGTACATATCTTCCTCATACAGTGTCTGATTTTATACTACTCACTTTTAAAATAACAAACATTCAAAAACCTTCAAAACAAGACCAGGAACTCATATGTAAAAGTTGATTTTTAGACCTCTTTTATGTATTGTATGTTTTAGCAGTTTTTGACATGATATTTTATGTAAATACTCAAACCCAATCCAATATTCATCGGTAGTTATATGTATGACTGGTGACAACGGCCTTGGACTCGTGGGAGAAGACCCTCCTGGGCGTGATCCGAGGTCTCGTCGACCTTGTTGTTGCACCTTCAGCAAAGCTCATCCTCTCTGCTGGAGGAATTGCGCGACGACATTAGAGATTGTTCCCCACCATCTCTTTTGGCGATGTTCAATACCCCGGGTACCCCCTTCATCTTTTCCCTTCTTATAGTCTCTTCTCATTCTTCTTCGTTCACTCCTCCCCATACCTTTGCACATGCCATCATCATCCTCTTCTTCTGCAAACACCCAAATCCGATCACCCACTATGCCTCGTCATCAGAATCCCTACGAGTCTGTTTGGTTGCTGGATTGGGTTGGGAATCTTGGGATACTCTCGCGAATAGGAAACTGTGAGGAGGGTTGAGAGGGTTGGAAGGAGGGGTACACCGGTACTCCAACCCAATCGTGAAACCAAAGGAAGCCACGTCTTCACCTTCTTCTTCTAGCTGCAACCCCCCACCGATTAGGCTCAAATCCCTCACCCACGACAGAGCCTCTGCCCACCATTCCCTTACATGCACCTTCACGATCAGGTCGATACTCCCATGTTTCAAACCTCCTCTTCTTGCAGGTACACGACATGAGAGGTCCTCCTTGGAGCATCAACGATATCAACCCCGACGACCTCTGGTCGTGTATCAACCACCGAATAAAATTTCAGCACCTGCATCGATGGAGAAGATGATGGAAGGAAGAAAGGTTTCACCGATCTACAGTTGCTGTCCGAACAGAGATCAAAGGCTCGTCTCCATCGTGGATTCCCTACTAGCAGCCGTCGTCTGATATAACGAAGGCACCATCCCTGCCGTCGATCGTGTTTCAATCTCCAGAGATCGGAATATCCACGTCCGTGAGGTGCACCGTGCGGTGGCCTTTTTACGCCCACACCCTCTTGACTCTTGGAAATCATATCCATACCCCACAACATCCATTGAATTCCTAAGCTATATAGAAATCAAAGTACAAAATGGTAACAGCCGCTAGCAATATCAGACCAACAAAGACCAACGTAATAGCAGTGTATACATTCGAAGGAAGGGACTTTAATTCGGACATGCACAAGTATGTGTTGCATGACCATTATTAGGGTGAGGTGATGACATGGCATTAGGGATGCAACTGGATACGGATATATCCGTATCCATTCGCTACCGTATCCGCTTTTAAGTGGATATGGATATACATTTTTGGATTTTAGCAGATACGGATAGGGACACAGATACTAATTTTATTTTTTTTGCGGATACGGATACATATACCATTATAGATTTTTTTTCTGGATATGGATACATATGCGAATGTATATATTTTTCGCAAATACAGTTACGGATATTCGTATTATCCATATTTTCAGTAATATTTCAGCTTCACAAATGTTTTGCATGCCTCAATGTAACTCTGATACGAAATTGCACCTCATCATGAAATGTCAAAAAAGTAATAAACTTTTATAATTTATCATATTGTCATTTCACAAAATATACCGTATCACCTTTATCTTATTAGGTTGTTACAATGTTACAATATTACCTACAATTTGGAAACATTTCAAATGAAGGAAGACAAAGGTACTTCATCATAAAAATTTATTATATGCTCTTCAATTTATCATTCAATATTTTAATTTATTTTCTTATTTATTATGTAACATTGTAAGTTTATTGAATTTATGATTAATCATCCATCAATTAAAAGTTCGTAAAGACATCATTTCTAATTAAAATTATGGGGAGACACTTAATATTTATAGGATAATTCGTATCCGTTTCTTAAATATCTGTATCTGAATCATGATCATCCGATTCCGAATCCGTATTTGTATTTAAGGATATGATATTCAATTTTCGATATCCGTATAATATCTGTTTCCATATCCATATTTTAAAACGGATAAGGATATGATAATAACTATATCGATATCCGTATCCGTCCGTTTGCATCCGTATATGGCATGCATCATGAGCAAGGCTCATTACCCCCACCGCAGCACTCCTTGTCCGCGCATTGCACGCATGATATCTACTTAAGGTCTTCGAGGGCAAATTTGTGCAACATCCAGGCTCGATCAAACCCATTACGGGCAAGCCCGGGCTCGCACATATCAGACGCCTCCCTCCTTAAACCCTACCCTGCTGCTGATCAGCAGTGGATAAAGCCCACTGCCCCTACGGGTTCGCACCATAATCTGCGTCGGCATTGGAGAACGGGGAGAGCAATGGCTTCTCCGCCCGCTTCTCGAGCTACGATCGCCACCTCGTTGCTCGGCCCGACGCCCTTCTTCCCATTCCCCACTCCTCGTGCCAATCTCACCCTCAGGAGGCGTCGCAACGGGAGATCCCGCCCTTTGTTAAGGATTTCCTGCTCTGATTACAATCAACAGCAGCTCCAGAGTGCTGCCAAATTAATGCCAGAGGAGGATGACGCCGCCATGAAGCTCTTTGAGGTCGAATTATGTTTTTCTCTTTTCCGCTTCCTTTTTAATTAGTTTTTACAGCAGAAATTACGAGGGTGGTGAATTTCAGGTCCTTTGTGTTTGACTTGATGACTGCAGTTCCTTATACTTGTTGGAATTTTAGCCTTTTAAGCTCTTAGTTTATCAAGTTCCGGTTGCCTGTGAAATTGTTGAACTTGCATTGGGGATCCGCATTGATAGTCTGAGAATTCGTAACGAAATACTTTTTTAATATAATGTCTATTGCCCGATCCCTTTGGTAGCGGTGGATGTCAGAACAGAAGTTGTATGAATGTGCCAAGCTTCTTGGTTGGGTTCGCAATATGTGCAGTTACATGGAGACAAGGGCTTGTGTGAGTGCATACATGAGTGCGTGCATTTTCTATGGAAATTCCCACTGCGACTGGCACCTGATGAAATATGCGATAGTGGAAAGACAAATATGCTTGTGGGTGACCATATTTGATTTTTTTGTGCAGTGGGTACAATATATAGTGTATTTGGTTTAAAATGTTATCTTTATGAAGAACCCTTGATGTGGTTTATCATGGCAATTTTGACATTAATGAGTTCATCTTCTCCTGGCACATAAAATAATATTTGGTAGTTCAGTGGGAAAGCATGTGGATGCCAGTATGTAAAGGTAGCCCGGGTGGTGACATCTGAATTGGATGGGCCTTCTATCATATACCATGTTTCTGATCAAGATGTGGTCACTTGCATGTAAGAGTTTTTAGTCTCAAACTGCTGTACGCCTGCCATGTTTAATGTAACGAGATTTGATTCTGGAAAATTGAGACGCACACACACATTGCTCTGAATTGCAAAAAATAAAAATGCAGTTGCTGTTCTACTTTGTAATGCCGATGATTTATAATGCAATTGCATATTTTGATCTGTGTAAAACTGTTCCACAGAAGCTCAAAGAAACCGAGAAAGACCGCATTAGCAAACTAGAGGAACTTGAGAGTAAGTCAAATATGCAATTAGAAAGACAACTTGTCATGGCTTCATCTTGGAGTAGGAAATTACTAGCCTTGCAAGGAAGATTGAAGGGAACAGAATGGGACCCTGAGAACTCACATAGAATTGACTACAGTGAGTTTTGGAAGCTGCTCAATTCAAATAATGTCCAGTTCATTGAATATTCCAATTATGGTCAGACCATATCTGGTAAGTTCCTTCTTCGTGGTTCTCATATTCATTGTTTCAATTGCATGGATTTGACACAACCTACCTTCAAATGCTTATGTTCAGTAGGAATCTGACTAGGAATGAACCTCCTCTTTGTATAGCTTTTCTTGTTCAGTAATTTTAAGTTTTTCTACCAAGTTCCCATTAAATAACCTTCCAAAACTTTTGGTGCTCGGAAATATATTTGAGATCAATTACTGCTCGCTTTTTCTATGATCCTATATTTGTAATACGATATTCCTATTTAGTAATTTATAAACTCTTGATGCAGCATGATAGCAACTTAATTTTAGTAGACATTTATTTGGTCCAATTAGTATTTATTTTGTTTTATTTACTTTCCATGTAAAAGGCTCATTATAAAAGGCCTCTTTTATAATTTTTCCTTTGATTTCTTCTTCCCTAATTTTAGGGATTTGTTGCTCCTTTGTGGGGGAGTAGCCTCTATTAAAGGGCTCCCTTTGTATTAGTTTTCAATTAAGTTGATTTGAGTTATTCCTCACTAATCTCTCTCTCTCTCTCCCTCTCTCTCTCTCGGCCCACGCCACTCCCTCTCTCTCCCCGCGTTCTCTCTTTCGCCCAACCCTAAACCCTTCCCACGCCGCCGCCTTCTCCTCTCCTTCTTCCCTCCCTCTCTCGCCGTTTTCCCCCAACCTCCCTCTCCCTTTCTCTCCTTCGCACCCTCCCTCTCTCCCTCTTCCTCTCCCGTGCGCCACCTACTGTCCTCCTCGCGCGCCATCACGCCAGCGCGCTCCTCATCCCCGCCAACGTCCTGCCGCGCCGCCTTCCTTCTTCGCGCCCGCTAATCGCGCGTGCCACCACCCTCCGCCTCGGTCACGCGCCGTCACCGCCGCCTCCTACGCCCCACTGTCCACGTTACTCCACCACCCCCAGCCGCCTGCCGCCTCGCCTTCCCTGTCGCCATCGCCTCTCCGCCTGGACCGCCTCGCCGTACCAGACCGCCAACCCCCCTCCATCCGTCATCGGTGCTCCCCTTCCCGAATCGCATCTCACAACTGCGGCCAGCACTCCAACACCATCAGCGGACCCCACCAACTTCTCCCTCCAGCAACCTCGAACTCCGGTACGGTCTCCATCAACCGTTGCGTCAACCGTGGTCTTCCCGTGCTGCCAACAGCCTTCACAACCGTGGTTACTGTCCGAGATCAGATCTGAAGCGCGACTACAAACTCCCTGCCGGTTGTGGTATGAGTGATCATTTCCACCTCTAATTTCCACTGCATAATAGTAGTTTGTGGCCTGTTATATTGCTATTTAATTTGGTGATTAATTGAGATTCCAAACCTGCAATATCGTTATTAGTTTTCCGTTAGCCATTTAACTACTTGATTGCCCAACGTTTGTGGAATAATCGGTATTAAACTGCGAGTATCACGGTCATTATTTTGCTGATTTCTGCCTGTCGCTCTCCATTTGTCATTTGCGTCACTTTTGATTCCTTAATTCCATTGTTTAGGATCGTCATTTAGGTTATTTCACGCATAGTTTGCATCAATTTGGTATCAAAGCCTCACGATTCTGCATTTCATCTGCATCTCCTTTATTCGTTGCATATAAAAAAAAACCACAACACAAAACCACAAAAAAAAAAGAAAAAAAACCACAAAACAAAAACCCTAGGATAACCATGGCCGACAAAGCTAGTGGCTCTAAACCCATCTACCCTACACATCCTGAATTAACCTTAGAAGCCTTGTTTGCCCAATTACAACACATGAACAATCAATTAAGTACCCAAATCGCCGGCCTGGACCGTAAAATCACCGTCGCCCATGAACAAATTGCTACCTTGAATAGCCGCGTGCTAGGACCAGACAATAGTGATGAAAACCCCAACAAAGGTCGACGCACCGGCCGGAAATCACACTCCCGGAATAGCACTTCCCGAGACTATAGCTCTTCTACTTCTGACGAACGTGTCAGCGAGTATCATTCTCAGGAGAGTGAACAAGAAGAACCCAAAGAATACACTCCTTTCCTCCCCAAGACTCCAGTCCGTACACCTTTGACTATACTCCACAAACTAATGGTGAACGCCAATTTCCACCACGAAATGGACCCAAGTCCGACGATGGATGGGATCGAGGTATCCGTCTTGATGTCCCAGAATTTGATGGAGGACGAGATCCTGACGTCTTTTTAGACTGGCTCCAAGCCGTCGAACACTTCTTTGTGTGGAAGTCCATGCCTAGCGAACGTAAAGTTCAATTCGTCACGATAAAATTAAAGGGACATGCGTTATTATGGTGGGACCGTTTGCAGTCTGAACGCAAACGAAAAGGAAAAAGTAAAATCCGCAACTGGAGCAAAATGAAAGCTAAATTGAAGACAAAATTCGTGCCGGAAGATTACAGACGCGACCTGTACGCGCGACTGCAATCATGGAGGCAAGGAACCATGAGTGTGAGAGAATACACCGAAGGGTTCCAATCCCTAGTCCATCGCAACCGCTTGCAGGAGACTCCCATTCAGGAAGTCACCCGCTACATGCAAGGCCTCCGCCAAGCCATCCAGGAGGAACTCTACCTCCACAATTGCCGCGATGTCGATGAAGCCTACAAGCAGGCTGAACGAGCTGAGATCAAACTTGCTAAAGCCCAGACGAGGAAGATGCCTTTTTCTGTGAACTCTGCTCCTCGTACCAGTACCACGACGTCCTACTCCAAACCCATGGGTTCCTCAGCTGTCATGACGGGCAAAACCCAAGCCAAACCAACTACTCCTGCCGTCGCCCGACCTCCTACTGGAAACCCCGGCCAAGGCATCTTGGGAAGCCGACCTACTGTTGGGCCTGACACTTGCTTCCGATGCTATCAAAAGGGCCATCGTGCCGCCGAATGCCCAAACCCTAAGGCCAGACCTGTCCATCTATGCACCACCGACGACCTCGATTACCCTGACCCTGACCAACAAGAAACCCCCGAAGAGGATCCGCCTGCGTTGACCGCCGTCACCATGGGAGCCGATGACTATGAACCTCTAGGAGTGGATGGAGACGACTCCGGTCCGTTCCTGGTGATTGAACACGAAGACTTTCTCGCTCCCGACAGCGCACCCACAAACATTCTGCTCACCCCGCTGTCCACGATGCTGATAGTTGGCTGCGACGCAGCATTTTCCGAACCACCTGCACCTCAGGAGGACGACGCTGTTCTCTGATCATTGACGGAGGAAGCGTTGAGAACTTCGTCTCCCAAGAAATGGTGGATAAGTTGGGTCTGTCAACGCAACCACTCGAAAAACCGTACAGCGTGGCATGGTTTCGAGGTGGCACCCAAATCCCAATCCACCGCCAAAGCCTCGTTAGCTTCTCCATTGGTCCCACATATAAGGACGAGGTGTGGTGCCATGTAGCCCCTATGGATGTCTGTCACATACTTCTAGGGAGACCGTGGCAGTTCGATCGAGACACCGAACACCGAGGAAAACCGAACACGTACACCTTTCTCATAGACAAGGTTCGTGTAACCCTCAGACCGCAACGTGAAGCCCTTAGCCCTCGCCAAGTGGCTACACTTCGAGCTGCGTCCAACCAAACCGGCAACAAGACCCCACCAACAAAGACTGCAACCACGGGCTCTGTGTTATTGATGGAAGCCCAAACATTCCAACGTGAAATTCAGGAGAGCTCCACCATCTATGCCTTAATGGGATGCGAAGTGGATAGCCAAGAGTCAACTCCGCCCGAAGTCCCACCTGAGATAAAGCCCATCATCCAAGAGTTCGCTGACATCATGCCTGAAGAGTTGCCTGAAGGACTACCCCCGTTGCGAGACATTCAACATCACATTGACCTAGTCCCTGGAGCCAGCCTTCCTCACTTACCCCACTACCGAATGAGCCCAAGCGAGCATGAAGAGATGAACCGGCAGGTTACTGATCTGCTGCGACGTGGGTATGTTCGAGAGAGTATGAGCCCCGTGGCGGTCCTGCTCTGCTGACCCCGAAGAAAGACGGCACCTGGAGAATGTGCGTGGACAGTCGAGCTATCAACAAGATAACGATTAAATATCGTTTTCCCATTCCACGCCTTGACGACATGCTTGATATGTTATCAGGTGCCAAACTGTTTTCCAAAATGGATCTCCGCAGCGGTTACCATCAGATCCGCCTCCGACCTGGAGACGAATGGAAGACAGCTTTTAAAACCAAAGAGGGTCTGTATGAATGGACGGTCATGCCCTTCGGCTTGTCCAATGCCCCAAGCACCTTCATGCGGACAATGAATCATGTCTTGCGACCCTTTATTGGCAAGTTTGTGGTCGTGTACTTCGATGATATCCTGATCTACAGTTTGACCAAAGACGACCATCTGTCTCACGTAAGACAAGTCCTGGAAACCCTGAGAGACAAAAACTGTACGTCCATCTCAAGAAATGCTCCTTCATGAGTGACACGGTCCTCTTTCTAGGATACATTGTCACCGCTGATGGCCTCAAGGTCGATCCCTCCAAAATCCAGGCCATTCAGAGCTGGCCCGTACCCAAACCCTCAGCGAAATTCACAGCTTTCTAGGGTTAGCTTCCTTCTACCGACGTTTCATTCGGAACTTTAGCACTTGTGCAGCACCGTTGGTAGATTGTACGCGGAAAGGCGCACCCGCCTGGACGCTCGAAGCAGAAGCGAGCTTTCAAAACTAAAACATCAATTGACGTATGCTCCTGTTTTAGCACTCCCCGACTTCACCAAAATTTTCGTGGTCGATTGTGACGCCTCACATGTCGGGATTGGCGCTGTCCTCAGTCAAGAAGGGCGACCTGTCGCCTTCTACAGCGAGAAACTGAACGATGCCAGATCACGGTATTCCACTTATGATGTTGAATTCTATGCCGTGGTCCAAGCTCTCAAGCATTGGAGACATTACCTGATCCAGCGTGAATTTATCCCTTAACTCTGATCATGAAGCCTGAGATATTTGAACTCCCAGAAAACTCTTAACAAGCGTCATGCCAAATGGGTTAATTTCCTCCAAGAATACACCTTCCATCTCAAACACAAAGCCGGAACCCTGAACCGTGTGGCCGATGCTTTGAGCCGGCGAGCACATGCCCTGACCACGATGACCGTCAGCACGACAGGATTTGAAACTCTCAAAGACCTATACCCCACTGATCCTGATTTCGGTCAAATTTATGCCGACTGTGTTGGTACTGGGCAGGACCCGACAGCCACTTTTGTTCTTCATGAGGGTTTCCTATTCAAAGGCCACCAACTGTGCATTCCTGCCACGTCCCTTCGTGAGAGCTTAATTTCAGAACTACACAACGGAGGTTTAGCTGGACATTTTGGACGAGACAAAACCTTGATCCTTCTCCAAGAACGTTTTTACTGGCCGCAACTGCGAAAGGATGTGACAAAATTTGTGCAGAAATGCCAAACATGTCAAAGATTCAAGGGCCACCGACAGAACACTGGACTATACACACCCCTGCCCATTCCTCTGCGACCCTGGGAAGATATCACCATGGATTTTGTGCTAGGGTTACCCCTCACTGTGCGAAAAGTTGACTCTATTTTTGTGGTTGTGGATCGATTCTCGAAATGGCACATTTCATTGCATGTAGGAAAACCTCAGATGCATCTCATGTCGCAGATTTGTTTTTTTCGTGATGTCGTCCGTTTGCATGGAGTCCCTCGTTCTTTTACCTCAGATCGCGATACTCGGTTTTTGAGTCATTTTTGGCGCACTCTTTGGTCCCGTCTTGGCACTCATTTGCAGTATAGCACCGCTTATCATCCACAAACAGATGGGCAAACTGAAGTAGTTAACAGGTCATTAGGAAATTTGTTGCGATGTCTTGCAGGGGACTCTCCGTCCAAGTGGGATCTAATTCTTCCCCAAGCTGAATTCGCATATAACAGTTCCACCAATAGGTCCACCGGAAAATCCCCTTTTGAGAGTGTGTACGACTTTCCACTTACTCAATTCCTTGACCTAAAACCCACAACCGTGCAAGGGAGAAGTAGTGCAGCTGCTGAGGATCTGGTCGAACATCTAACCACATCCATACCGAAATCCGAGCCAAACTCCAATCTATGACCCAGAAATACCAGACCCAAGCCAACCTACACCGAAGAGAGAGCGAGTTCAGAGTTGGAGAGTTAGTGATGGTCCACCTTAAAAAGAGAGATTTCCTCTGAGAGTCCACCAAAAATTGAGCGAACGAAAGATTGGTCCATTCCGAGTCCTCAAGAGGATTGGGACCAATGCTTATTTACTCGACCTGTCGCCAGACGTCCAGACATCGCCAGTATTCAACGTATCAGATCTCTTTTTATATCATGGAGATGAACAGACGGATGCCACTACTCCAGCAGTTCCTGATGATGACACGCGCCACCCGCCAGCCGCCACCGATGCCGATCAGATTGAAGATATTGCAGATATCCGAGACATGACGACTAGACGTGGTCTCTTCCGACGATATCTCGTCAAATGGAAGGGACGACCTCTCACCGATTGCACCTGGATTGACGAAGATGAGCTCCGTCAACTCCGCCCCGATATACTTCAGAATTTTCAAGATGCCATCTCGACGGAGCGAGATTTCTTTTCAGCAGGGGGGAGTTGATGCAGCATGATAGCAACTTAATTTTAGTAGACATTTATTTGGTCCAATTAGTATTTATTTTGTTTTATTTACTTTCTATGTAAAAGGCTCATTATAAAAGGCCTCTTTTATAATTTTTCCTTTGATTTCTTCTTCCCTAATTTTAGGGATTTGTTGCTCCTTTTGTGGGGGAGTAGCCTCTATTAAAGGGCTCCCTTTGTATTAGTTTTCAATTAAGTTGATTTGAGTTATTCCTCACTAATCTCTCTCTCTCTCCCTCTCTCTCTCTCTCGGCCCACGCCACTCCCTCTCTCTCCCCACGTTCTCTTTTCGCCCAACCCTAAACCCTTCCCACGCCGCCGCCTTCTCCTCTCCTTCTTCCCCTCCCTCTCTCGCCGTTTTCCCCCAACCTCCCTCTCCTTTTCTCTCCTTCGCACCCTCCCTCTCTCCCTCTTCCTCTCCCGTGCGCCACCTACTGTCCTCCTCGCGCGTCATCACGCCAGCGCGCTCCTCATCCCCGCCAACGTCCTGCCGCGCCGCCTTCCTTCTTCGCGCCCGCTAATCGCGCGTGCCACCACCCTCCGCCTCGGTCACGCGCCGTCACCGCCGCCTCCTACGCCCCACTGTCCACGTTACTCCACCACCCCCAGCCGCCTGCCGCCTCGCCTTCCCTGTCGCCATCGCCTCTCCGCCTGGACCGCCTCGCCGTACCAGACCGCCAACCCCCCTCCATCCGTCATCGGTGCTCCCCTTCCCGAATCGCATCTCACAACTGCGGCCAGCACTCCAACACCATCAGCGGACCCCACCAACTTCTCCCTCCAGCAACCTCGAACTCCGGTACGGTCTCCATCAACCGCTGCGTCAACCGTGGTCTTCCCGTGCTGCCAACAGCCTTCACAACCGTGGTTACTGTCCGAGATCAGATCTGAAGCGCGACTACAAACTCCCTGCCGGTTGTGGTATGAGTGATCATTTCCACCTCTAATTTCCACTGCATAATAGTAGTTTGTGGCCTGTTATATTGCTATTTAATTTGGTGATTAATTGAGATTCCAAACCTGCAATATCGTTATTAGTTTCCGTTAGCCATTTAACTACTTGATTGCCCAACGTTTGTGGAATAATCGGTATTAAACTGCGAGTATCACGGTCATTATTTGCTGATTTCTGCCTGTCGCTCTCCATTTGTCATTTGCGTCACTTTTGATTCCTTAATTCCATTGTTTAGGATCGTCATTTAGGTTATTTCACGCATAGTTTGCATCAACTCTGAAGGGTGGAATATGTGTAAATATGAATTCATGTTTGGTGTGCTTTAGGGAACATATGCAACCTGTGAGAAGTTAGCCAGATATTGTCTAGTGACAGTAACATACATGAGTTTTCCCACCAGCTCTCTATATCTCCTCATATCAACCTCATCTATATCATCATCATACAATCTCATGATGGTATCCGTAGGAGTGGTAGAGGGACGACATCCGCTCATGCCTGTCTCAACTAGTACATTTGTAACATACTTCCTTTGGGTCATCACAAGACCATGCACATTCCTAGCAAATTCTAACCCTAAGAAGTACCTTAGGGTGCCAAGATCTTTCATGAAAAACTATCGTCCTAGGAATTCCTTTGCCTTATTTATCCCATGCACACCATCTACTGTAACAAGTATATCATCAACATATACCATGATAACATTTGTACATCTAGGAATTCTTTGTACGAACAATGAGTGATCTGCATTTGACCTTCTAAATCTCTGCTTTTCGATAAGATCAGAGAGCTTTTGAAACCATGCCTAGGGGCTCTGCTTAAGGCCATATCCCTTGTGAAGTCTACAAACCTGCTTATACTCCCCATCAGCAACAAATCCTAGAGGCTATTGCATGTAGACTTCCTTTTGAAGATCACCATACAGAAAAGCATTTTAACATCTAGCTTATATAAAGGCCAATCCACACTAATGCAACAGAAAGGACTCGTAGAGTGGAGTGGCAAACGACATGAGAGAAAGTGTCTAGATAATCCATTCCATAAGTCTGTGTAAATCCTCATGCCACCAACCTTGCTTTGTAACGATCAAGGCTCCCATCTACATGGTGTTTAACAATAAACACCCATTTACAACTGACAACAGATGTTCCATTAGGAGCATTTACCAAGCTCTGGGTATCCCGTGATTGCAGAGCAACGATCTCCTCTTCCATGGCTAGACACCAACTAATGTTCTTCAATGCTTCCTTATAATTCCCTGGTATGTCCACGGTGGATAGAGCAACACGAAACTTTCGAAATCCCTCTGTATGCCTGTCAAATGTAACCTGTGAAGTAAGAGGATATGAGGCATAACCACATTTCGGCTTGCGAAGAGCAATAGGAACATCTAGATCATTTGAAATATCCTCAATCTGCAAACATTCTCCTGCATCTCTTCCTTCCTAGATACATCATTAGACCCATCGTTAGAAATAATATTTTCATTACATATCTTAGTCATGCTAGATGACGGGTGTTGACCGTGAGAGGAAGGATGTCATCGTGTATAGAAGCATGGTAAGGGTGGAGCAACAACAACGAGAGACATGAGAAGTGGTGAAGTCGGTAATGATGGTGGATGTGGCGGAGAAGTAGGAGGCGATGATTGAACTGTGGTAAGAGGTTGTAGAGGTTGTTGAGGTTGTGGTATAATAGGCGTGGCTGGAGGTAGTGACATATAAATCTCATCATCTAAATCGGACAAAGGCAACCTGTCGCATGTATGGGAAAATACATTACTGACTCAAAGAATGTAACATATGCGCTATCATAATATTTTCGTGAATTGGATCATAGCATCTGTACCCCTTCTGCCTTCGAGAGTACCCACTTAACAACTCCAGGAGAGATCTTGTCAAGTCCAAGAGACAATTGGTGAACAAATGCAACAGAACCAAAGATACATGGAGTAAGAGAGAATAACTCCTTATCTGAAAACGCCATGGAGAAAGGTATTTTCTCACCTAGAACATACGAAGGCATGCGATTCACAAGATAGAATGCGTAAGAACATCATCACCCTAAAATGAATGCTGGGCGTGGCTCCGAATTAGAAGTGTACGAGTGATATCAAGGAGATGACAATGCTTTCTCTCAGCAACGCCATTGTGTTGAATGGTGTAGGCACAAGATGTTTGATGACTGATACTGCAAGAGACAAAGAATTGTGAGAGTGCATGAGTACAATACTCCAGTGCATTATCAATCCTCACAATTTTGATAGATGAAGAAAAAATATTCTGCACTTCATTTATAAATCATGTAATAATATTTCCAGCCTCATATTTATTTTCCAACAAAAAAACCCGTGACAGACGCATGAAATCATCAACTGCAACTAAATAGAACCTGCTTCCCTAATGATTAGGAACACGACTCGAACCTCAAATATCAATATGAAATAACTCAAAAGAAGAGCTATTGCTCTGACTCTGATGGCCGAGGAACATCGAATGATGGTCGTTTCCCAACTAACATGCCTCGTATTGAAAGCAGCAATGTGAAACCTGAGGAAGGACGTGACAAAGCTTTTGAAGGGGAAGATGTCTGAAGTACAGGTGCCTCATGAAAGGGGAAATTGGTCTTGTGGAATGGGATGATAAGCCAACATATGGAGTTCGGATAAGGCTGTAGAGACCTCCTTGCTCACTACCACAACCAATCACCCTGCTCGTAAGGATGTCCTAAAAAACTAGAGACGATGGGTCAAAAATAGTCTTGCAATGCAAATCCTTCGTAATCTGACTAAAAGACAGTATATTCATAGAAAGATCAGGTACTTGCAACACATCCTGTAAACATATTGAGGGTTTCAAGCTACGCTTCCACTGCCCAATGATTAGGGAGTGAGTCCCATCAACAATGACTACTGTCCTCCATAGAGTAATCTCTCTGTAAGCTGTAAGTTGATCTCTATCTCCACACAAATGATATGTAGCACTAGAATGCATAATCCATTTTGCAATATCCGACCCATAATAGGAAGTAAAGGCAAAAATGCTACATGAGGTACTGGCATTGGCAAAGGCATCAACGTCTGGAGCAGAGGAGGCAGCGGAGCATCTTGAAGCATTGTGTCCCTCAAATGAGAGACTAAGTCATCATATCTTTGATTTGAAGGAGCAATAGTAGATGAGTCAGCTTGCTCTGCCATACGAGCTGATGCAGGAAAGCCATGCTTGGAGTAGCATGTATCCTCGTGTGTTCTGGGCGATGACAGTATGAGCAGGGCTGGCGAATGCCTCCTCCCCTCCCATGAGATCCTCAACCACGAAACTGAATAGAACCCCCTCTAACACGGAGGCTGCCATCGCAGTAGATGATCGAGACGAGGCTGGTAATGGCAATGAGATCCTGCTCAGCCTACAGAAGGCTTCCTCCATGGGTGGAATAGTCACATCAACCAATATCTGTGAGCGAGCGACCTCATATTGTGTATCGAGAGCCGTTAAAAACACCAACCATTGTGGCATTCTAACTGGTCTTCTGCTGTTCTATAGTGGCTATAAGCGGCATAAAGTTGTGGAGCTTCTCAAACATGCCACGCAGAGAGGTGTACAACGAATGAAAGGGCGGTCCATTCTGCTTGATAGTGAAGATATCATGCTGTAATTGCATAATTTTCGTCTCGTTCTTTGCTTGTGAGTATGTAGAGGCAAGAATATCCCACATTGCCTTAGTTGTGGGTTGACGTAGGACATCGTTGGCAATCTCCACAGTGAATGTCCCTGTCAGCCAGACTTGCGCATACGCATCATCTGCGTCCCACATGGCATAAACACCAGTTTTCTCTACCGATTCTTCTTCGGTAAGAATGTGTTTCTTACCTGTTGACTTCATTAGAGTCATGAACTGCATGACCCAGAGCTGACAGTTCGTCTCATCCATCTTGACAATCGGTGCATGACTTCTGAAGGTGCCGATGGCGGAATATCGACTTTACTCTCTGACATAATGTCGAGTGAAGAAGACTAGGGTTTCATAGACAAATTGAATTTATCTACGTTGACATCTAGGGTTTTGATTGCATCGTAGATTTATGTAATCAAATCCACCACCATAATGAAGCCTCTATGCAAGAGAGGAGTAGAGAATCGTCATCGGGGTTTTCAACAACTTGGGCCGCGCGTGCTGCTGTTAATGGCAAGAAGGTCACGCCACAACCAGGAGCGGCGATCGAAACGAGGGTCACATGTGGCGGCTGACAACGACTGCCACAATGAAGAGGAGGAGTAACAAGAGTTGCGGAGATGTGGCAAGGGCCGCAAGTGGTTGTTGCTGGATGCAATCGGTGCTACTGAGAGGCAACGATCGGGAAGCAAATCCCAAGGTAGCGGTGGTAGCGGATGAGAGGAAGGGAGGAGGGGTTTTAGGGTTAGGGTTTTGAGAGCTCCGACCTAGGACCACCGTTCTGATACCACGTGGGAAAAATAATAAGAGATGTTTATTCCCTGAAGCCCTTATTTCTCTTACATAGAGGAGAAACCTGGGTAAATTACATATGAGAACCGAACGAAAGGAACAATAAGAAAATGGTACGAAAATAAGAAATATTTATACAAATATGGTTCAAAATTTCGCGATATATCGGCGATATATTGATGGCTAAGGATTTCTATATTATCTAAGATACTGTTTTCTTGGATATTGGCTCATCTCGTTCGATATATCAATGACATATCGTGAGATATTAATATGTCATCTGATAAAGGGTATTTTTGAATAAATAATCCCACCTTTAGACTGATATGGGCGAAATTGTGCCCATATCGGTCAGATTTTGTTTGATGTTCTGCTGCTGCGTGCTCTTGCTTCTTCCTCTTGCCTTGGTTAAAGGCATGGCTCCCGATCTTCACTATTTTGTTAATATTCGATTAATTTTTAAGTGTTTTTGTTCATCTTGTGAGTGTATTGCATATTCTTGAGTTTAGGGTGTGTTTGGATAATGGGTTTAGGTGGGTTAAACTGGTTGTAGGTAACCCATTTTTGGGTTTTGGTGTTTGGATAGAGGGTTAAACTAGGGGTGGGTTAGAATTGGGTTTATTGTGATATGATTGTATTGAAGTTTGAAAAAGTGAGTAGTTATTGTGATGTGATTGTATTGGAGTTTGAAAAAGTGAGTAGAAGTGGGGTAGTTTATAATTTTTATATGATATGATGGTATATATTATTTTTTGATGGATGGGGAATTGATTTATTTAATTTTTTAAAAAGATAAAAAGTGGGCCCCACTTAGAAAGAGAGAGGAGTGGGTTAGGGAGGGTAAACCACCCCAAGGGGGGTTTACCCCCCTAACCGAACATGACCTTAGGGTTTTTGTTGGATTGGAGTCTTATAGGTCTGTATGGAGACATGAGTCATTGAACCATTAACAATATCTTTGAATATGCACCATTATATCATGATATCTATACAAAGATGAGCCTCCATATATGCCATCGATATTGCTTTTTGGATTCTCAATCAAATCCTCGTAGAAAACCTGTACCAACTGCCAAGTTGGACTTGGTAATTCTGAGATGAGGACGCTTCTATAAAAATGTTTGAATCTCTTCCATGCTTTGTGGAAAGGTTCACCATGTATTTGTCAGAAGTTGATGACATTCCTTAGGTCTTATCTTCGACCTATTATGAAATATTTCTTAAGAAACTCTCCTTGAAGTTGGATCTGGGTAAAACCCGTTTCTTAGTGGTGAAGTTATTAGTTGATGTTATCCGATAAAGAGAAAGGAAAAAACCTCTGTGGAGAAGATATGAGAGATACGTTATCTATTCATGAGACCCTAGAGTTCTCTTATATAGAAGAGAAACCTATTGGACAAATTACATAGTGCAGATAGAGAGAAAAGAGAATACATAGAAAAGATAAAAGATAACTAATATTGCAACACTCACCCTCGAGCTGGAGCGTAGATATCAATCAAGTCAATTTGGAACATCTCTTGAATGACCCTCTAGCTAAAGCCTTGGTGAACAACGTTTGCTATTTGTTCGCCTGATCTTACATGAGAGGTTGTGTCTCGAGTGTAGTGACTGTCTACCTCAATACGCTTGGTCCTCTCATGGAAGGCTGGGTTGTTGGCAATGAAAAGAGTAGCCTGATTGTCGCATTGAGGGTGCATGGAAGAGGCACCTCAATAGATAGGTCGGTCAAAATGGATATGACCCGCACCATCTCTGTATTCCCCAGTGCCATATGTACTCTAATTATGCACTAGATCCGGCGACCACCGTCCGCTTCTTGCTCTTCCATGATACAAGGAGCTCCCTATAATCACTACAAAGACAGAGGTAGACTTCCTGTCCTTGAGACATCTAGCATAATTTGCATCTGACCAAAGTTGTAATGGTAAGGGATGTGCCTCTGCTAAATAAAAGATCAATGCCAGGTGAGGTCTTCAGATACCTCAGAATCATATGGATTGCATCCATATGTGCTTGTCTTGGCTCCTCGATGAACCAACCCACTTGTTTCACTGCAAAGGATATATGATATATCTGGTCTGGTGATGATCACGTATAAGAGCTTACCAATGAGCTCCTTGTACCCTCCTCTTATCTACCTCATCAGTATCTTCATCATATGGCTTCTTGCTCGTATCCATGGAAATGGTGGCAGACTGGCAATCTGCCATGCCTGTCTTAGAGAGAAGATCCATAACGTACTTTCTCTGGGTCAACACAAGATCTCACTGATTCCTAGCATACTCCAGTCTAAGGAAGTAGCATAATCTGTCAAGTTCCTTGGTTACGAAATGCTGACCAAGGAAAACCTTAGCTGCTTGAATGCCCGGCACATCATCCCCTATATTATGATATCATCAACATAAATAGGTATAACGACAGTACCTTTGAGACCTTTGAACAAACAATGAACGGTCTGCAGTCGATCTCACAAATTCCTACTGCTCTATCGAGTCCGAGAGCTTCTGAAATCATGCTCCTGGATTCTGCTTAAGACACCTTCTAACACTCCCCCTCAGCAAAGAACCTAAGTGGCTGCTGCATGTAGACTTCCTCCTTTAGGTCACATAGAGAAACACATTCGTCACATCAAGTTAATATAGGGGGTTAGTCCCATGTCACTGCAATGGAGAGAATGATCCACGATTCCACAGTGTAAAATACCGAGCCACTAGAGAGAAAGTAGCTTGATAGTCCACTTCATATGTCTGGGTGAATCCACGAGCCTTACGCCTTGCCTTTTAGCGATCTATACTGCCATCTGCTCGGTGTTTGACTGTGAACACCCACTTACATCCCTCAGTAACAATGCTCCACTTCCATGTGACTGTAACATGACCATCTCCTCTTTTATGGCAAGTCATCATTTGTTTTCCTTGAGAGTCTCCTTCTATGTGAGTAGGATTTCAATGACAACTAATGTCATAACGATCTTCCTGAAATACATCGAAAGTCATGCCAGAGACACATGCCCAATGAGGGTATATCTCACACAACTATGTTTGCCTTTATCCAAGGCAATAGACCACCCCAAATCATCCTCCTGTGGTGGTCCTTGCTCTTGCGGCTCATCTTGTAAATGTTCCCGGTCACCATTTACACCACTGATGCCATTAGTTGGAAACAAATTTCAGAATTTAACTGAGACGTGCTGGATGTTGGGAAGGCATTGGAGCATGGAGAACATGCCGTGGTATATGTATAGGAGGAGCTGGAAGACCAACATCATCCCTAGACTCAGAGGGACTCAACCGGTCATTCGTAGGAGTATAGTACATGGTGGGCTCAAAGAAAGTAACATCAACACTGACATAGTATTTTCCATGGACATGATCAAAACACTTATATCCCTTTTGGGTATGAGAGTACCCAATAAACATACATTTGATAGCTTTAGGAGCGAGCTTGTCACATCCTAGATGCATATGGTGAACAAATGCCACACATCCAATATTTGAATTATCGATATCGATATCGTATCTGTTGGTATGAAAAGGGATATATTGGGGACATATCGACATATGTCGACGATATCTATGGAAATCTTGGAAATATCACAAAAAAAGTAATTTTGCAAACTAAGATTATCGCAGTTCTTCAGAACCTTAAATAACATACAAATGCACACTTACATGCAAGAATGCTGTGTATTTAACACACCAATACACATTATAAGGAATCTGAATATACCTGTAAAGCCCCCCATGGTCACAACCACATACAATCTCCCGACCCATGAATGTATCATGAAAAACAAGAGAAGTAGGGTCAAATATGTCACATCAATGTAAATCTTTTGTAATCTGACTAATAGACAATACATTCATTGGAAATTTCGATGCTTGAAGAACATTTTATAGGTGCATGGAGGGAGTCAAATGGACCTCCCCCTGTCCGATAATTCTGCGTCCCGTCAACAATGACCACTGATCTATCAAGTTGTATAGGGCTAGGAGAATCGAAATGTGAGTGATCTCCACATAGATGATGAGAAGCTCCTAAGTCCATGATCCATTATGAAGGATCCGGTCGAGTGCGACTAGCAAATGCATGACTAATACCCGAAATGCTGGTGGATGCAGAAGCAATAACATATGATGGGCCAGTAGAAACACTAGAAGATCCAGTAGCTGGGGGCATGATCTCTCTCAGTCGAGCAACATATTCATCAAATGGTGATCGGTAGAATCAAGGGCTGCCTGGACCTGCTCAACAACACAGGTTGATGATGGAAAGCATTGCTTGGAATAAGACGTGTCCTTTGAATGACCAGACCAATGACAATATGAACATTATTGGCGTGGGCACAAGCCTCCTCTGCCGCGTGTGCCCCGTCCTCTGAATTTAGGCAAACTGCCTCTACCACGAGAAGCTTTCCATATCCAATATGTCTGAGAAGATGCAACATAGGGGATGCTCGGTTTTCTCAGCCTGCGATACACCTCTTCCACAAACGTTATAGTAGCATTTATGAGTAACTAAGAGTGAGCTGAGTCATACTCATGTTTAAGGGCTAACAAAAAACCTCAGTCATAACAGAATTGCGATAGACCTTGTGTTGCTCTGGTGAGATCGTCAGAGGTATGTAGCTATGGAATCTCTCAAACATACCCCTAAGAGACATGTACAAGACATGAATAGTACGATCACCCTGTTTGATCATAAAAATATCATGTAGTGTTGCGGGATATTCGACTCATTCCTCGCATGAGAGTACATTGCTGCGAGGATATCCCACATTGCCTTCGTTGTGGGCTGTCTCAAGATATCATTGGCCCTTTCACAGAAACATTATCAGATATCTAAACTTTTGCATAAGCATCGCCCTCCCATGAGGCATTGGTCCCAGTCTTGTTGTTCGGCTCATTCCGTGTTAGAATATGCTTCTTACCATGGCTCTATAAGAGATTCATGGACTACATCGCCCACAACACGTAGTTTGTTCCATCCATCTTGACAATAGGTGCTAAACCTTTAAAGGCGCCCGTAGACAGAATATCAACTCTGTATTTTGACATAGTGCTAGATTGGTACACGATTGGGACTTTAGACAAGTGATGGGTGTCTACACGGATATCAAGGGATGTGGTTGTGGGTGTATGCTCATTCCACAATCAAACCTAAGCAAATTCGTCCGTGGTATGGGTAGTGCTAGGGTAGCGCTTGGGTAGCAGTTGGCCGACGCTTGGGGAACCCACCGAGGCCTCGTACGAGACCCTTAGACGAGGAATAAGGGTCTGTGCAAGGCTCGAGAAGGACAAAGGCTGGTGGCGGCGTCGGGTTTTTAATATAAGCCCCGGTCTAGGACCATTGCTCTGAGACCATGTGGAGAGAGATATGAGAGAATGCAATAAGTTATTTATTCACGAGGCCCTAGGGTTCTCTTATATAGAGGAGAAACCTGCTGGCTAAATTACATTGTTGGGTAAATTACATAGTGCAAGCAAGCAGAAAGAACAGTGAATAAATAAAAATGATAGGAGATTATTAATATTTCAACTGCTCCATAACTTCACTATTACCTAAGTTCAGATCAAACTTATGAAGCTCCCTCTTCTACCTGGCTAGCCAAAAGCCCGCACCTTGCCCTGACCTCGGATATGCTAGCCTCTACCCATAGATGAATTCCTCAGTGACACTGACTTAGTGGACGATGTTGCATATTGTGAGCAATCTTTGGAGAGTAATATCGTGAAATCTGGGGGGACAATGGACGAATACATGTTTAAGCTCAAAGTTCCGTTGCACTTGAGGAATCCATGATTCTAGATTGTGAACTTCTGGGTTGATCTGATTTTTAATAGGAGCTAATTGTGTATGTGATCCTCTTTCTCCTCCATTACCATTTCCTCTTTCACCTCCTCTATTTTGAGTGACAGTGGATCTGTTTTGGGGGATGGTGAAGGCATGACCTTGATCATCTGATATATGGTTACCAATTTTAGCATTACTCAGCTTGGGTTTGCTTCCATTGATTAAAGTATGACCAAGGATTGAGCGTTGAACATGTTAAGACGAACAAACCATAGTTTTAGCTCACTTGGTGAACCACATAGACTTTTATCTTTTCATTTTTAGGCTTGTAATAATCATTTTATCATATGAACAACATGAGAATTACACGTCCTAGACTAATGATGGCATATTTATGGTAGAGTCATTAGTCTGTGAACTAGATGTCCACAAACATCTAGGGGAGGAAGATAGCAGTATTTAGATCAAAGATCCGTAATGGGTCATGGCATACTAGTTCTATACAGTCCTGTTAGACACTGGGATTCCTGGATCTATCCTAGGACACTCTAGTATATGTATTAATGACAATTAACTGTGCAATCAGACCAAGTCAATTAAGCTTTAAATAATTGGTCCATGATCGTAGCTAAGTGATCACGTTGATTAAAAACTTCATGTTGCAGTCGATTGTGAGGTTTCTTTTTTTAGTTTTGATTTTATCTTATCTCAGAGTTCATGTTGCAATTCTATTCTCAATCATGGCTACGAGTTAGCGGTTCTTCAGGCTATTGCATCTGCAGTTTCACCACTTTGCCATAGAGTTCATGATGCAAACTCCACCATTGAGTGTCACCATCACAAGAGAGTTGAAGGGAAGATCCATTGGAGCTTCAACCATCACAAGACTCATCAAGTCAACAAAGTCAACAGTGGTAAAACCACTACCAACACTGTCTCGCTCCTTTTTGCAACGACTGGGGTAGGGGGAGCTTGCAAGTTGCAACATCGAAGACCCAAACAAGGGTTCGATTAGAGTTCTTGCCCGAACATCGTATGCCAAGGGGGGTTCCTCTTAAGCATCAACCCATATAAAGAGGGATCTTACGTCGGGAATTATGGGACGACATGCGTGAGGCTGCTAATTCCTTCTCGGGGATTCCGTGGATTGTGGGGGGTGACTTCAATGTCACCATTCACTCCTCCGATCGGCCTCGTGGGAGGGGAGGCCGCGACCCTGGCTCGCAAGAATTTTTGGACGTGATTGATGATTTGGCGCTAGTAAACTTGGTCCCGAACGATGTTTCCTACACGTGGCGTAATAGCTCTTCTTGCTCTCGGATTGACCGCTTCCTCGCTAATGGCTTGGCTATGGACACCTTCCCTCTTTGTTCTGTTGGTTCGCGGCCCCGCGCCTTCTCGGATCATTCGCCTATTATTTGGGACTCTGGTGATGGCACTAACCCTCGGGGGTTTTTTCGCTATGAAAAATGTTGGCTATTGGAACCTAACTTCAAAGATATCGTCCAGAATCATTGGTCCCAAGTCCCTGTCTTGGGCTCGGCAGCCTCTAAACTTTTTCAGAAGCTATCTTCTCTTCGGAGGGTCCTCGCTGAATTCAAGTGTACCTCCAGACATGCGCGGCGTGTTGCTCGCGTCGAGGCGGAGGAACTTATCATGCTTCTCGATTCTGCGGAAAACGAGCGCGAGCTAACTGTGGACGAGCTTCGGGAACGCACTTCTGCCCTTGCTCGGGTTCAGGAGGAGGATAAGAAGAGAACTATTGAATGGCGTCAACGCTCGAGGGAAAAATGGATCAAAGAAGGCGACGCCAACACGACATTCTTCCATCGGTTGGCTAGCAACCGAAGGCGCTTTAATTCTATTCGGTCCATCTCCATCAATGATGAGGTGTTCACGGGGGATAGCGAGATGGGGAACGCCATCTCTGACCACTTCAGACGTGTTTCTTCTGCTCTCCCTTCTCGGCGGTGGCGTTGGCTCGGGGCGGGTGCTCCCTCTATTTCGGACGTGGATTCGGCATTCCTTATTCGCCCTATTTCTATGGACGAGATTAAAGTTGCCGTCTGGGGTTTGAACCTCGATTCTTCCCCGGGACCCGACGGTTTTTCCGTCGCCTTTTACCGGGACTTCTGGGACGTTGTATCGGGGGACGTCTTCGAGGTCGTCTCGGAGTTTTGTGATGGTAACCTCGGTTTCGATCGTATCAACAGGGCAAATATTGTGCTTATTCCTAAAAAGAACCCGGCGCTACGCTTTGACGATTTTAGGCCTATCTCCGTATCCAATGGTATTTATCTTATTGTGGCCAAAACTTTGGCCAACCGGCTATCTCGGATATTGGATGGCCTTATCTCGCCAGTTCAAGGGGCCTTCATTAAGGGTCGGCATAGTGCAGACTGCTTACTCGTCGCGTCGGAAATAGTGGTTGATTGGAAGAAGGAAAAAGAAAGGGCTTCTTTGGAAAATTGACTTTGCGAAGGCCTACGACTCCATTGATTGGCGATTCCTCTGGTCCGCATTGCGTAGGCGGGGATTCCCTAATCTTTGGATTGCTTGGATGCGCAGATGTGTCTCTACGGTCTCGCTCTCTGTGTTTATCAACGACCGGCCGGTCGGTGGTTCGTTTCAGCCTCGCAAGGGGGTGCGTCAGGGATGTCCCCTGGCGCCCCTCCTTTTCGTTCTTGCCTCGGACGTGTTGGCGCGTATGGTTGACCGCGTCATTGAGGCGGGCCTCACTAATGGATTCCGCAAGGGGAGTTTTGCGTGCCTTTAATTCAGTTCGCGGACGACACGATTTGTTTCATTGAGGGGGGTCCGGATGAGGTGGCGGGGATGGCTCACACTATTGCTATTTTCTGTGAGCTTTCGGGGATGTCGACTAACGCCGCCAAATGCTTCGTGGTGCCTTTCGACATGTCGCTGTCGGAGGAGTGTAGCCGTTTGCTTGGCTCTGGGCTTGGGGAGCTTCCTATCCCTTATCTTGGTGTTCCTCTTTCGGTTGGGCGGGGCCCGTTCTACTGATTGGCGGGCTATCACGGAGAGGATGGTGGCGCGCCTGGCGGGGTGGAGGGCCGCCTTGCTTTCCCGGGGTGGTCGTCTTGTCCTTCTTAAATCCGTCCTTTCTTCTATCCCGGTTTACTTCCTATCGGTTCGTAAAATGCCCGTGGGAATTCGCTTACGTATGGAAAAATGTATGCGGAGATTCTTATGGGGTCGTTCGGACGGCAGCGGGAGAGGTTTGCATTTGCTCGCTTGGGATGTGGTGACCATGCCAAAGAGATCCGGTGGACTTGGCGTCCGAAGCTTGGAACGCGTCAACGACGCCTTACTTCTTAAATGGGTGAGTAAAATCTGGGGCAAGGGTGATTCTTTTCTTTGCAACGTCCTGCGGGCGCTTTTGGGCAGCGACTGGTTCGGCCTTATGCGGGGGGCATTGCATGTCCACTCCTCTCATTTCTGGCGATGTGTTTATGATACGTTAAGGAGGAATCGTGCGCTTTTCACCCCGGTGCTTGGGACGGGTGAAGCTTTCAAGTTTTGGCTGGACGACTGGTCGGGGGGAGGCCCCTTTCAGTCGCGTTTTCCGAGGTTGTTTGCTTTGGCGTCGAATCGGCTCGCCTCTGTCGCGGATTGTTGGACCAACGGCTATTGGTGCCCTACGTTCTCGGGTGTTTTTTCGGATCAGCGCGCGGCGGAGTTCGCCTTACTACTGGAGGCTCTTTCCTCTACGGCCTCCCCCTCTGCTCAGCGGGATCATTGGACTTGGAAGGATGGGGTTTTCTCCACTCGCAAGGCATTCAGGGCTTTGCTCTCTCCCACCCCTGCTTTGTCTGCCCCCCTGGTGCGCGACTGTGCATTCTTCTGGGGGCTTCGCTTGCCGGAGCGCATCGCCTTCTTCTTATGGGTGCTTCGTCATCGGCGTTTGATGACCCGGGATCGCTGCGCCAAGTTCCTTCCCCACTCTAGCGTCATGTGCCAGCTATGCGGTGATGAAGAAGAAACGACCGATCACCTTTTCTTTCAATGTATCTTGGTTGCGGGGGTCCGGGACGACGTTGCTTGGGCTCGTGCGGACAATATTGAAGACTTCTGCGGCATCCTTTGGTCCAACAGGACGAGGGATAGATCTAATGTATTGGGCCCCATCGTGCGGCTTTGGTCCATTTGGCGTGCTAGAAATGAGGCTATCTTCTCGGGCATGCGTTTCTATAGGGAGAACGTGGCCATTTTGGCTAGTAGATTTATATCCGACTGGTGTAGTTAATTGGGTCACGGCATTTGTTTGCCGTTTGTCTACCTTGTATTATTAATCTCCTTTTGCGTCTTTCCTCCCCTCTTACCCCCTGTAAGTATCTCTCGCCTTTTCTCTTTAGTTAATATATAATTCTGGGGCGAGCACCAACGAGTGTTTCCCCCTTTTTTTGAGCTTCAAAAAAAAAAAAAATATAAAGAGGGATCTCTAATCTTCGTGAAAATGTCTTTCCTTTGGGTTCATCATGGACCCACTTCCTCCTCTCCCTCTCCGGTGAACATCACTGGGCTCTTATGCTACCTCCAAGTCGCATAGCCCATGGCCTTTGCCAATTCTCACTATCAATCACTGCGAATTCAATTCCCAAGCCTTCCATTGCTACTTTTTTATCGCAATAAATACTGCTGCATTAGCCCTAACAAAACAACTAAGCGACGCTGACCAATGCTTGAAAGAAACGAAAGGCGGAACGAGACATTTTCCTTGGAATCGAGGTGTGATGTAGCTTGAGGTGGTCGAGGCACAACCCTCAGTTTATAAAGAAAAATACAGATAGAACTATAATTATATATATGTTGATATAGTTATATATTTTCTAACCAACATATAATAATACATAATACAAGAATATATGGTGAAGTAATATAGATAAAAACACCCAAAGAGAAGATATGATAACTCCATATCCCTTTCTACAACATTTTCATCTAATTAAACATAGATTCATTGTCTATAAATATCGTGGAAGAAGTAATCAGCACATATTTGATATTTATCATTAAAATATTGTTGAAGAACCATTTCTATGTCCATGAAGGGGCGGGTGATGCTCGCTGTCATAACATACCATACCATACCATACCATACCATACCATACCATACCATACCATACCATACCATACCATACCAAACCAACACGAGGGTTTCGCTGCCCGATCAGTTAGCATCGTAGTAAATTTGAAGTTATGAACACAAAAAACGTTAAATTTAGGCATTCTTCTTAACTACATCCTTAATAAGCAGACATTTATAAGCTGCTCAAATTGCTTATTGAGCATTTAATATCATCAATGAAATGCTACTAAAAACTAAAGCGCCTCGATAGAACGCTTGCCTTGAGGCGTTCCGCCTCAGCCACCTCAGGCGCATGCCCCACAATTTCGATCGATGCGCGCAATTAACGCTAAATGGGACCACCTCACCTCGAGGTGTATGTCTTGATCGCCTTGAGGCACGTTTTTTGTACCATGGTGATGACAACAACGCATGGGGGTCGTTGCTAAGATGACGGGATCCCCATCCAGACCGCGCGGAGTATGGAGAAGCGATCGATTGTGGAGATGCCACATGATGCAAAGTTGGAGGCAATGGGCTCCCATGGGAACTCTATTTACATTAGATGAAAGAAGATGAAAATGGCTTTTCTCTTTAGCGAAAGTGTTCTACGTTTTTTTTGTTTTTTTTTCTTTTTTAGTTGTTTGGACCTTATAAGGTTGCATCTCCATCTAAATGAAAAACACAAGGGTGAAAGGGAAATTGAAAAGAACACCAAAAAAGAATGAATATGAAAGAAGAGAAGGAAAAGATCGATTATGAAGATGAGAAGGAAAAGAAAGGTCCGCCAAGACTTTTTTGGAGCTATTTTGTGAAGTAGGGAAAATAAGAAAAAAAGAACGATGGTTGAAAAAAGAGAGGAAGAAAAAAAGGAGAAAGAAATTTGATGAGGTTCGTATCTCCCGTATTGATATAGGAGATCGGGGGAGTTTCTACGAACATCTTCTTATTTTATATGAGATATACATATGCGATCATTTCTTGAAGAGGTCCTCGTACTCATGATTTGGGTTCATAGTTTAATTGTGGACTATGTATTTGAAAGATCCATGGTAGAGGATCGATATATATATATATATATATATATATATATATATATATATATATATATATATAGACTCCAAAGTAGATATCTCATTCTCTGAGCCTGTGTGAGAGAGACCCAGTTCGAGGCTCTCATTAAAAAAAAATCTATTGCAACAACTTCATGATAGAAAGCTCTTTATTCAGATTATCATATGGTAGTAGCACAAATACATGTCTTCATTGGAGAGACCTTTTTTCTGTCTCATGTATCTAGAGTGTTCAAGAGCCCATTAGTTGCAGGCAACAACAGTTGCATATTCTCCAGATAACAATTGCGAGAAGATGCAATTGAGAGTTTGAAAGTTGTTTTTGCTACATGTATTCAGCTTGTGTTTGTTGAGTGTTGTATGTCTAAGCTAGACATTCCATTTTCCACACTATTGTGTGCAGTTGTTTTGTCTCACACATTGATGCGTGGTGGAACTTGCTTATGTTCGTGGGTCAATATAGAGGAACACACTCACTGCATTCATTGAGAAATTTAATAGAAGATGCAACCTTTAGTGGCTTTCTCCCATGATTTCATCCCGTTCCTCACGGAATAAGGGTTTCATATAAATTGATGTTTTCCATTCGTTCTTGATTCCATGTATTTTATTTTTTCATAATTTCGCATAGGGTATTGTATTTTTTTTTAAATTAGCAATATTTTCCCCAAAAAAATAGGTAGAGAGAGAATCTGTATAAATGTATGGTAATTACTACGCTTAGAGACATTGACATATCTTGCATCTAATACTCTTCATGCTATTGCAAGATAAATATATGATATAATGACATGTATGCTACCTAGCACAATTTTCTATATACACAAGATGGAATGTAGTCTAGAATTTTGAGAATAAACTTAAAAGAGTAGAGGGACCACGAGTGAAAATAAGAGAGGAAATGAGAGAAAATACACGAAGGGTGTACATCCACTCTGACATTTGATCCTAAGTCTCAACAAAAAGGAAAAGGCTAAAAATGACACTCCTCAGTGCTTACCTTTGCGTACTGCCTGTTGAGGTAAGATGAGATAAAACACTAAAGTAATCAACCGTACAAAATAGTAACAACAAATAAATAATAAAATAAGAAATGTAATATAATGTCGCGCTTCCCTCATAATGACACTGAAATTTTTGATTGCTCAAATATGGGCGTGTTAAGTAGTATTTATCATGTCGTTGCGATGTGCTTGAGGTAATCGATTTTACATTTATAATGATCATACATTGAATAGGCATTGACTCACATGGGAGAGAAAGATGCTTTTATGGAAGTAAACTTTTGGTGCATGTTGGGTTAAGATCTGACAACTAAGGTGGGGTGAGGTCAGGGGGGTCCCTTTCTTGTCCAGATCCGTTCATCGCCTTCGGCGACCTCTAAGAAGGTGGGGGTGAGGTACTGGCTGTTACCAGCGACGGCTTAGCACCGGGAGAAGATCCATCGACCACGAAGATCCTAATGGAGTGCAACAAGGCCTTCCTAGATCGGGCGGTTGGCAAGGTGTTCTTCGAAGTGTTAAATTTGGGAAGGTTCTTTTGTAGAATCGAGCTTTCTGTGGTGCTGCCTCCGCCGCCTCCCTCCTTGCCGGAGCGGCGGGCTCTTGGGGGGGAGGCCAGCAACAGGGTCGTTCCGTTTTCCGAGGAGAAGCAGCCGCTGTGGGATTTCGCCTCGATGATCTCACCGCAGTTGGATGCGTCTTTGGAGGGTGCGCCTTGCTATGATGTTTACGTAAGGCCTTCTCCCGCTATTGTACGTGAAGCCCATCCCACCGCATGGAATCGGTGCATGGTAGCCGTCCTCGGGAGTATGCGGGGGGACGTGGCGGGCGGTTGGAGTGACGTGGAGGGTAGGTGCACGAGTTTCGGTGGAGATTTGACATTCTCGGTGGGGTCGCAATGCTCTGCCCTTCGGATCTTCTCCCCTGGCTTTTCTTTCCTTGGGCATACCGCCTCTCCTTCATTCGGACTTGTGCGTCATTCCGTAAGTTGGGTTGCTGAGGTTGGCCCGATCAACCTTTCAAAGGCGGATCCTCTTTTTGATCCGGGTCGGGCGGGTGTTGATTCGGGTTCGGGGCCGCATGCGGACCCTCTTCTGTCGGTGGACCCGGACGCCTTGACCTTTTCATCTGCATTGCTCTACGCCCCGCATTCGGACTCTCTGATTCTCAACCAGCAGGCGGAACCTTCCTCTCCTCTGGCCGGAGCCTCGTCACAGGTGGGGGTCTCTCATGGGTCAGATCCGGTCGCTGAGGAGTCCCTTGATGATAAGGCTTCAGATGTCGAGTCTACGAAGAGATCTTGCAAGCGGTACAGAAGAAGGCAAAGCGCTCGTTCGCGGTCAAGGGAGCACCACTCGTGCCAATCCTTCGAAGAGGCGGTGGCGGAAGCAGCGGGGGTGGTGCCTTCATGGGGCTTCAAGAAGGTTACTAAATGAAGATACTCTCCTGGAATGTTAGGGGCATGGGGGATGCGGCTAAGAGAAAGATCCTGGGGACCAGATTCAGGGAATGGGGGTGCGACGCCGTTCTCCTGCAAGAAACCAAGTTGGCCTCTCTGGATGATGATGTTTGGCGCTCTCTCGCGGCGGGGGATCTTGATGAGTTCTCTGCTCTACCTGTGTCTGGGAGTGCTGGCGGTTTGCTTATCGCTTGGAAGTCATCTCGGTTCTCCCTTGTCTCTGATGTGAAGGGCAACCACTCTATCTCCGTCCTGCTCACCAGGAAGGAGGACTCTCAATCGTTCGTTTTCTCTTGCGCCTACGGCCCTTGTGATGCGGCTAGCAGGAAGGAGCTTTGGGATGAGCTTCGCAACATCTCGCTGGACAACGCGGGTTTGCCTTGGCTTATTGGGGGAGATTTCAATGTCACGTTGCGGTCGTCGGATAGACCCCGGTCCAGGGGAGGCTCTGACCCGGGCTCGACGGAGTTCGCGGACTTCGTCAACGGTCTGGCTCTGCAAGATTTAACGGCATCGGACGTCAGGTTCACTTGGAGGAACTCTTCCTCGAAATCGTGCGTTGACAGGTTTCTCGCGTCGATGGCTTTCATGGAGCTTTTCCCTATGGCGGTGGTCCTCTCTCGACCACGCGCTTTCTTCGACCACACTCCGATCATCTGGGAGTCCAAGGTGTCTTCTCCGGTGGCAGGGTTCTTCAGATATGAGAGGTGCTGGCTGCTTGAGGAGGATTTCCGTGTGCTGGTGTCTTCTTCTTGGGCGGAGGCTTGCGAGGGTCGATCGGCGGTGGTTAGGTTTCGGAAGAAACTCGAGCGTCTCAGAGGCGTCCTGTCTCAGTTCAAGAAAAGAACGCGGGAGGCTAGGATGTCGGCAAGGAAGGAGGCGGAGGCCGTCGTCGCCGACCTGGACACCTTGGAGGGGCTGAGGGAGCTCTGCGCTGAGGAGCTGGCCTCCAGGATGGCGGTGGTGGCTGCGGTCGAGAGGGAGGAAAGGAAGAGGGTGGCGGAATGGCGCCAGCGGGCGAAGCTGAAATGGATCAAGGAAGGAGACGCAAATTCTACCTTCTTTCACAGGGTCGCTTCAAACAGGAGGCGGTCAAACTTGATTCGATCGATGTCGTTCGGGGGTCGCGAGGTGGAGGGCGAGGAGGCGATTGGGAATGCGGTGGCCGACTACTTCAGGGACTTCTCTTCGGTTCGTATGCCTCGTCGCTGGTGCTGGCTGGGGGAGAATGTCTCGAAGCTCTCGTCCGCGCGTTGTGCGGAGCTGATTAAGGAGATCTCCTTCGACGAGGTCAAGGGTGCAGTCTAGGATCTTAATGCCGATGCCTCGCCTGGTCCCGATGGCTTCCCTACTGTCTTTTACAAAGATTTCTGGGAGGTGGTGGGGTTCGAGGTCTGGGAGGTAGTGGCGGAATTCTGTGCTGGAAACTTGGGCTTCGATGGGATCAATAGGGCTCTTATTGTTCTTATCCCTAAATCTCAATCTCCACTTGCTATTGAAGAATTTCGACCGATTGCTATTTCAAATGCTTTATACTTGATTGTTGCGAAAGTGCTGGCGAGGAGGCTTGCGGCGGTACTGGACGATCTGATCCATCCCTCGCAGGTGGCTTTCATCCCTGGCCGCCTGATCTCTGATGTGACGGCTCTTGCCTCTGAGATGGTCGACAGTTGGGTGAGGCGGGGGAAGAAGGGCATTCTTTGGAAGGTGGACTTCGCAAAAGCGTATGACTCCTTGGACTGGAACTTCCTCTGGTCGGTGCTGCGGGCTCGTGGCTTTCCAAATATTTGGATCTCCTGGATGCGCGATGCGTTACTACGGCATCTTTCTCTATCATGCTAAATGGCCGTATCGTTGGTAGCCGTTTTCAGCCTAGGAGGGGTGTTCGGCAGGGGTGCCCTTTGGCGCCCATGCTTTTCGTTATTGCCGCTGATGTGCTTCCAAGGATGGCGGATAGGGTGATCACGCGGGGCTTCTCCTCGGGGTTCTCTTGCAATTACAAGAATACTCCAACTCTCCAGTATGCGGACGACACCATCGCCTTCATAGAGGGGGGTTTGGAGGAGGTCAGAGGGATGGCGGTCACTTTGACCATCTTTAGTGAGCTCTCGGGGCTCCGGATCAACCAATCCAAGTCAAAATTGATTCCTTTCGCTTGGGATGAACGGTCTGCGGCGGCGTGTGGCGTGCTTCTGGGATGCTCCCCTTCTTCTCTTCCTATCGATTATCTGGGTCTACCGCTGGGCGCGAGAAGGTCGAGATTGATCCATTGGAACAGGGTGATGGACAAGGCGGAGAGAAGACTTGCTGGGTGGAGCGCGGCTATGCTCTCCCGGGGTGGACGACTCGTGCTTATTAGGTCGGTCCTTGCCTCTATTCCCATTTATTTTCTGTCGAACTGGGCTATCCCGGTAGGGATTAAGAGGAGGCTTGAGGGCATTATGCGGAACTTTCTTTGGGGAAAAAGGGGTCCCGCGTCTCGGGGCCTCTATCTTGTGGCATGGAAGGAGGTGGCCAAAAGAAAGTGCGATGGTGGGCTCGGCATACGAAGGTTGGATCTGGTCAACGACGCGCTGATGCTAAAATGGGTCAACAAACTTTGGGGTAGCGCCTTCGGGTTCTTTCCCTCTATGCTGCGGGACGTTCTTTCGATCGGGGTGGACATGCTGCGGGACGCCGACTCTTTGCGCTCTGGAACCCCATTCTGGAGGGGGATCGCCTCGGTGGTTAGGCGGTTCTCTCATCTGTTCAAGCCGGCCCTGGGGGATGGCAACACTTTTCTTTTTTGGCACGACGCCTGGGCGGGGGACACCTCTCTCGGTATTTCTTTCCCCCGTCTTTGTGCTCTGGCTTCTGACTCTAGCGCGTCGGTGGCTTCCGCTTGGGGCGAGGGCGACTGGTTCCCTTCTTTTGCTGGCAACCTCTCCGACGAGCGTTTTGATGACTACTTAAACCTCCTGCAGCAGCTTAGGGATGTGCTGAAGCCCTCCACTGGCAGGGATCACTGGGTTTGGCGCGACGGCGCCTTCTCTTCGAGGCGGGCGTTCAAGGTGCTCTCGCAACAACACGCCTCTGACCGGAACCTCCTTTGCAAGGATCTTGGGTGGCTGTGGCGCATAAAATTACCGGAGAGGGTGATCTTCTTCCTTTGGCTCTTGAGGCGTGGGAGGGTCTTGACCCGAGATAGATGTGCAAAGCTTCTCTCGGGGACTGACTCCCTGGATTGTGTGCTGTGTGGAGGTGATGGGGAGACTTTGCAACACCTTTTCTTCTGTTGTCCGAGCTCTGCCACAATCTGGGAGGACCTCAATGTGGCTTGGGTCAACGCATCTTCAGCCGACTCGTTTTGGGACTCTATGCGCTCAAGTGTTGATCGACCAAGGAGGGAGTTGCTTCGCCCGTTCGCTTGCATTTGGGCGCTGTGGCTCGCTAGGAACGCGAAGATTTTCAGGGGTCAAAGGTTCTACAAGGAGAATGTTTTAGCACACGTTGATATGCTTTTGAGTGACTGGCTGCTCCTGTAGTGCTGTGGCCGTGTGTTGTTATCATTTTGTTTTGGGCTGGGGCCTCGGCCGGGATCCACTCGATCCCTGGTGTTTATAGTTATTTTCTTCCTCCTCCTCTCCTTCGTTTGTTTTTAATAAATTTTGGGGCGAACACCACGTCGTGTCTCCCCCGAAGCGCTTTGGTTTCAAAAAAAAAAAGATCTGACAACTAAGAGTCTGCTATGGTGCACTTGATTCATAAGCCATAGATTTGATCTGATGCCTGAATATAGCGGGTAATAAGTAAAATAAGGGTTGTTGGATGAAAGGTACATCCAACGATCATGCATATCCAACGATCATGCATAGGCCCAATTCAAATAATGCCTGCTGCTAAAAGCGATGAAACTTTTAATTTTCTTGTAGTATTTGGAGCTCCATCTAACTTAAATGAAGATGATCTCGTCTTTAATCCAAAGCTTAATGCAAGGACTTTCGACTGATATTGTTATTTGAAGGGGTCACGTTGAAAATGTAGTAAAATTCATTTTAGAATGAAGTATGTTGGGAAAAGTGAACGATCTATAATTCCAGGGAACTCTAGGCTCTCTTATATAGAGAGAAACCCCATGGATAAAATACATAGAAATCCAGAAATAAAACAGAAGTTAATAAACGGTACATAACATAATAATATAAGTCTCTACACTCCCTCTCAAGGTGGAGCATAGATGTCTATCATGCTCTGCTTGGAAGAACATCTTTGGAAAGGTCCTTTGAGCAACGGCTTGGTGAATATATCAACAGTCTGATCTCCTGAGCTCACGTGAGATGTAGATACCAAGCCTCTCTGGATCAAGTCTTACGTGTAGTGGCAGTCAACTTCTATATGCTTTATTCTTTCATGGAATGCTGGATTGTTGGCAATAAACAACGCAGACAATAATTTTTGGGGCGAACACCATGTCGTGTATCCCCCGAAGTGCTTTGGTGTCAAAAAAAAACAACAACGCTGCCTGATTGTCACACAGAAGCTGCATGGGTAAAGGTATGGCTATACGTAGATCCTCTAGTACAGATCGAACCCACATCATCTCCGTGCTTGCTTGCGCCATGACCCTATATTCAGATTCGGCACTCGACCTTGCCACAACGGTTTGTTTCTTGCTTTTCCAAGAAACCAGAGAGCTCCCAACAAACACTGCAAATCCTGAGGTCGACTTTCGATTCTTAGGGAACCCTGCATAATCTGCGTCTGCACATGCTGAAATAGATAAATCTGCGCCCTTTCGAAATAGCAGCCCTGAGCCTGGAGAAGACTATAGATACCTCAGTATCATGTATATGGCATCCATATGAACTTGTCTTGGCTGCTCCATAAATTGACTCACCCGGCTTATTGTAAAGGCAATATCGGGTCGAGTTATGGTAATATAAAGGAGCTTACCCACCATCTCTCTATATCTCCTCTTGTCTACTTCTGCAGTGTCATCATCATATAGCTTCATGCTTGGATCCATAGGAGTACTCGATGGTCTGCATCCAACCATGCCTGTTTCAACCAAAAAATCTGTAATGTACTTCCTTTGGGTCATCACCAGACCCTGTGCATTCCTGGCAAATTCCAACCCCAGAAAGTATCTTAGGGTTCCAAGATCCTTCGTGACGAACTGACGGCCCAGGAATGCTTTTGCCCTCTCTATTCCCTGAACATCATCTCCTGTAACCAGAATATCATCAACATAGACCATGATGACCACCATACCTGTAGCAGACTTCTGAATGAACAACGAGTGATCCGAATTTGATCTTTTGAACCCCTGTCATTCAATCAGATGGGAAAGCTTCTGGAACCACGCCCTTGGGCTCTGTTTAAGGCCATAAATTGCCTCTTGGAGTCGTGCACACCATATGCTTCTCCCCCTCAGCAGTGAACCCTGGTGGCTGCTGCATGTAGGCTTCCTCCTGCAAATCTCCATACAAGAAGGCATTCTTGACATCAAGTTGAGATATAGTCCAGTCACGTACCACATCAACTGATAAAAGAATGCGAAGAGTAGAGTGACGAGCAACTGGAGAAAATGTATCCATGTAGTCCAAGCCATAGGTTTGCGTGAAACCTCTTGCGACCAACCGTGCCTTGTATCGATCAAGACTGCCATCAGCATGGTATTTAACTATAAATACCCACTTGCAGCTAACAATGGATGCATCAGGAGGAGCATGAACCAAGCTCCATGTGCCACGAGACTGTAAGGCACGCATCTCGTCTTCCATAGCCAGTCACCAGCAATCAATCTTCATAGCTTCTTCATAGGTCCGTGGTATGTCCACGGAAGACAAGGCCGCAACAAATCTTTGAAAGTCTCCTGTGAGACGATGAAAGTACACCTGGGAAGCAAAAGGATAAGACGCACAAGTCCTTTTCTGCTTCCGGATAGCAATGGGAATATCAAGGTCATCGTCCACTGTACTGGATGGTGTAGTCTCCTCTTGCAATGAAGAATCTTGCACATGTACCATATCTGACCCGTCAGTAGTAATGCCATTTGAACATACCCGAGGCGTGATGGATGCTTGACGTGTATCCTGAGCAGGATGTGACCGACGCGTATAGAATTTTGGTAAAGGTGGAATAGTAGGTTGTGAAGGTGGCGGTGGTGGAGGTGGTGATGGTGGTGGTGGTGTAGAAACTGGAGCTGGGGTGGACTCAGGTGAACTCAAACTAGGAGGAGGAGGAACATAGACATCATCATTGGCGACGAGACCAGCCTGTCCCCTGCAGAGGAAAAGTACAAAACAAACTCAAAAAATGCGACATCAACTGACAAAGTATTTCTTGTTTATGGGATCATAACAACGATAGCTCTTTTGAGTCCGAGAGTAACCTACACTACAAAGACACACTTGACAGCTCTAGGAGAGAGTTTGTCAAGACAAGGGGACAGGAGATGAACAAATGCAACGGTACCAAAGGCACGAGGAGTAAGTGAGAATAATTCCTTATCGGGAAAAATGATAGAAAGAGGAATTTTCTCACCAAGGACGGATGATGGCATACGATTGACCAGGTAACATGCTGTAAGGACAGCATCCCCCCAGAAAGTGATAGGAGCATAACTCTGAATAAGAAGGGTTCGAGTGATGTCAAGAAGGTGACGATGCTTTCTTTTTGCCACGTCATTCTGCTGGGATGTGTAAACACAAGTAGTCTGGTGAATAGTCTTCTTAGACGAGAGAAATTGAGAGAGAGAGACCGGATATAGAACTCCAATGCATTATCTGTACGAACATATTTGACAGTAGAAGAAAAGACATTCTGCATTTCATTAATCAAATTTTTAATAACATCCCCTGCTTCAGATTTATTCTTTAAAAGAAATACCCAAGATACACGAGAAAAGTCATCCAACACAACTAGATAAAACCTGTGTCCCTGATGATCAGGTACACGACTCGGACTCCAAATATTAATGTGAAATAACTTAAACGGGGAGCTACTGCTCCGACTCTGACGACTCGGAAAGCTAGACCGATGATGCTTTCCTAACTGACACGCTTCACAGCGAAAAGATGAACTGGGAGATATCTGAGGCAAGAGATGTCACATTTTCTAGAGTGGGAGATGGCCAAAGCGAAGATGCCAGATGTACGGAGATACTGGTCCGACGGAATGAGAAGAGACGCCATCATAGGAGTTCTGGACCAGCCGATAGAGACTGTTCTGCTCAGAAACACAACCAATCACCCTGCTCGTTAGTATGTCCTGAAAAATAAGAGATGAGGGGTCAAATATAGCACGACAGTTCAAATTCTTCGTAATCTGACTAATAGATAACAAATTCATGGAGAACTCAGGAGCATGTAGAACATTCTGTAGACGCATAGAAGGTGATAAGGAAACCACCCCCTATCCAACAAGGGCGGAATGAGTACCATCTGCTATCAACATTGAGCGGCCATGTGGAATGTCCCTGTAGGACTCAAGTCTCTCTCTATCGCGGTAGAGATGATGGGTGGCGCCAGAATATATAATCCAATCAGATATATCATGACAAGATGTAAAGACAGTAGCGCTACCTGAGGTACTAGCAGCCGCAGACGAACTGACATAAGCTGTAGCAGCAACATCTGAAGGTCCACCTGGAGTATCATTAGACGATTGTGGCATAATATCACGTAGGCGCGCCACAAGCTCTTCGAATCGATTATCTGCAGTGGATGCTGACTGGGGCAGTACATGCTCGGCTACACGCGCTGATGCTCGAAACTCATGCTTAGAGTAGCATGTATCCTCGGAGTGACCTGTGCGATGGCAAAACGAACATGGCTGACGAAAGCGACCTCCCCGTCCACGGGGTCCACGTCCACGGCCAGAAGACTGACCACCTCTCCCACGCGATATTGCCATCGCCGATGGGGGTGGAGTAGGTATGCTGGGAGAAACTGATATGCGACGGAGCCTTCGGTAAACATCCTTCATCGGAGGAATGACTGCATCTGCCTATATCTGAGAGCGGGCTGCCTCGTACTCAGGATCGAGGACTGCAAGAAGCACCCCCACCATGGTAGCATTCCGAAAGGTCCTCTGCTGCTCTGGAGTCGCCGTAAGTGGTATGGTACTGTATAGTTTCTCGAACATCCTTCTCAGGGATGTGTACAAGGAGTGAAGTGGCTGACCGTTCTGCTTCGTTGTGAATATATCATGCCGAAGCTGTAACATCTTGGTCTCGTTCCGCACCCAAACTTTGGCATAGGAATCATCAACCTCCCAAGAGGCATAGATCCCAGTCTTCTCTTCCGGCTCATCCTCGGTAAGTATATGCTTCTTATCGTTTGACTTCATGAGATTCATGAACTGCATCGTCCAGAGCTCGTAGTTTGTCCCGTCCATCTTGACTATTGGCGTCGGACCTTTGAAGGCGCCTATGGAGGGCATATCAACTTTATTCTCTGACATGTCGTCGTAGATGAAGAACTAGGGATTGTAGACCAATAACAGATGTCTACAAAGACTTGATTTTGAGTGCATATGTAGACGTTACACACTCAATCCATGGAGGTAGAACGGCTTACGGGAAGTGGCCTACGACGCCAAGTGGAGGGGCCCTGCGGCGAGAGGAACGACGGAGGAGGGAGGTGGGGTCCCAACAGCGGCAGGAGAAACAACGAGATGGGAGGGGGCGGCTGTGGGGAGATGGAGGAGGAGAGAGGCGGCGGTGGAAGCCTAGGGTTAGGGTTGAACCCTTGGCTCTGATAGCATGTTGGAAAAAGTGAATGATCTATAATTCCAAGGAACCCTAGACTCTCTTATATAGAGAGAGACCCCATGGGTAAAATACATAGAAGTCCATAAGTAAAACAGAAGTTAATAAACGGTACATAACATAATAATATAAGTCTCTACAAAGTAGGTTCAAACATTTATATAAAGTGGATTTGGCTTAATAACACCATCTTAACATGTATACCCTACTGCATACATGACATATGTATGTAATATAAATTACTTACATAAGTATTGATACGTATTTAGGATTTTGTTTATTAATGTATTTTATGCATGTACATATATTTTACTTGTTTCGTGTATTATAACTTACTTATATGTAATTTTTTAAAAAAATACATATAAATACAAAAAGGGTTCAATGGGGCTGCCCCCATGGGGCATAGAACATGGCTGCACCCGCCCCATTTTCACTGATTTTTTTTTTTTTTTTTTGCAAAATATCACCGCGTATATTCATCTATATATCTCTCCAATATGTTATCCGAGTTTCGTCAGAAACAGACACTCCTATGCCCTCCATCTAAAACAGGTCGATTACAACAACGTTTAGACCGTTAAAATTACCTGTTCTAGATGGAGGGCATATGAGTTTCAATTTCTGACAAAATTCGAATGGTATATTGGAGGGATATATAGATGAATACGCATTGTGATATTTTTCAGAAAATAAAAAAATTACGGAAAATAGGGGCGTCGCAGCCTTGTTGGCTACCCTAAGGGGACAACCCCATTTTTTCCTTTCAAAAAATATATAAATTTATTATATATACAAGTTTGGTATACTATGTACATTATAGATCATTAATACACTATTTTCTAGAATTTATATATTTTCTGTTTTTTATTGTTTTTTATTTTATTATGTGTTTATACTTAGAGGCTTTTATGGTTTTAATATATAAGTATGTGAAAAAACGTTGTTTATGAATTACAATAATTTTTTAGGTATTTTGTGTATTATACACACTTCAATATTTTAAATCATTTCATAATAGGAACTTTTACACCATGAATTCTATAAAGTTTGCGTGCCCTTGGATACATCTTATTTACTCCACATCCCTTACAAACTTACTAACCCTTACACCATAACCCTCGTGATCAACTCCCATCCATTTGACTGTCAAACATGAACATATTCCATCAAAAATATATCAAATATATCATCCACGTTTATCAAATTTGTAAACTTATAGAGTTCTTCTGCTTAGGAAACTATCACAAACTACAAGATAGCGAGGAAAGAAGCAAAAAAGACTGCAAGTGTAGCTAAGACAAAAGTCTATGAAGTTTTGTACAAAAAACTTATCTCTAAGGAGGGCTAGAAGGATATATTCATATTGGCCAAATCTAGAGAACGAAAGACAACATATCTTTCTCAAATGAGATGCATTAAGGTTGAGGAAGGACATATGCTTGTTACTCAGAGGGATATATAAACTAGATGGAAGGAGTATTTTTGTAAGTTTTTCATTGGGCAAGGAAATAATGATATCATTTAGGGAGATTTAGCCAGTAGAAAAACTTACCTGAATCTTGCATGCTATATACGAATACAAAGAAAATAAGTAGAGAATGCTTTGAAGGTTATGGAATATGGGAAAGGTGTAGGACCTGATGACATTCTTATAGAATATGGAGAGTTCTAGGTAAATATGGCTTGACTTGGCTCACAAACTTATTTAATGTTATTTGACAAAGTAAGAAAATGCTTGAAGAATGGAGGGAACACATTGTGATGCCTCTTTACAAGAATAATGGAGACATTCAAAATTGTTCGAATTATAGAGACCATTTGTACCCACTTAAATGGTCTGGTGGTAGTGTAGTGTGCATTCCACCCAAAAGACCAAGGTTCAGATCCCCTCTTGCAGGGGTTGCGTTATTTAGTCGACCACTAGCGTAAAAAGTAGTCGAACTTTCAACATGGATTTGAATAAGAATCCATGTAACCGACCCTACTTATAGTGGGTGATGACTTCCATCATTTTTTTATAGAGGTATCAAACTGACGAATCATACTATGGAAATTTGGTAACGTGTAATTGAAAGAAGGCTGATGCAAGTTTCCAAGGTAACATAAAATCAATTCGGATTTATGCTGTATCGTTCAACTATTAATGCTATCCACATGCCAAGGAGAACAATGGAATCTACATCAATGTTCAGCTTTGAGTTCATTCCTTTTTATTTTGATTATGGACGAGTTGACTAGTTACATTCAAGATGAGGTGCCTTTGTGTATGTTGTTTGTCCATGATAATGTCTCAGTTCATGAGTCTAGAGATGGAGTAAATGAGAAGCTTGAGGATTGGAGACATGTTCTAGAGACTAAAGGATTTTATTTAAGTAGGGCTAAGACATAATATATGGAGTGCACATTTGACCGAAAACCTGAAGTAGTAGTGAAGGAATCGAGGTGAAGATTGGAGAAGATAACATTCAGAAGAAAGTTTCTTTTAGATACTTGGGATCTATTTTGCAACATGATGGGGGGAATTGACGGAGGTATTACTTATAGGGAGTTCCTTTGATGGGCAACCTCTACTGTTCTTTGTGATAAGAGAGTTCCTTTGAAAACCAAAAGAAATTATTATAAAGCACCTGTGAGACCTGCTATGCTATATGGATGTGAATGTTGGCCTGTGAACCATAAACACGCTCATGGAATACCAATAGTAGAAATGAAACTATGCTACAATTGATATGTGGTCATAGATGGAAGGATCGGATTCACAACGATGTGTTCAGGAAGAAAGTTGGAGTAGGTCTAATAGAGGATAAAATGAGAAAGAACTGCTTAAAGTAGTTTGGTCTTTTGCAAAGGAGATCAACTGATGCATCAATTAGAAGATGCGAGATTTGGGATGTTGAGCTTGTTAAGAGAGGGCGAGGAAGGCCTAAGAAGTGTTGAAATGAGATTATTCGAAGGGATCTTTGTTATTTGGATCAAAGCCTAAGAATGATCCAAAATAGATCTAAATGGATGCAAAGAATCCATGTAGCCGACCCTACTTAATGTGGGACAATGCATTATTGTTGTTGTTGTATACTGTATACAATTTTTCTGCCTCCCCCCCCCAAAATAGTCATTCAGCAAAACATGGGCAGTGGCGTGCTTGAGAGCAAAGGGCTGGGGCTACGCGCATGATAAGGGCTCTGTCTGCAAGGGGAGGTGGTGCCACAAGGGGAGCTATGGCACGACATGGACTCCACCATAAAGAGATGGCATGGCATTTTATGGGCTTTAATGTCATCTGCCTCACCCCCCTCCACCTTTCTGTTGCTTTCGTCTTCACCTCACCCACCCTCGATCCTACCACCACCTCCCTGACCTCCCCTGACCTCCTCATGCTGTCATTGTCGACACCACTTCCCCCTCCCCCAATGCCTCCCTTTCTCCAGACTCCCACTACCACCAATACCACCTCTCGACACTTTTCCTTCCCCAACCTTCCTTACCCAATTTGACCGACCTTCCTCTTCCCTTTTCCCCTTTCTTACATCTTCTCCCTTCTCTTACACTGTGCCACCCCTGCCTTCTCATCCACTTCCACTAGCGGTGATCATGCAAGGGGAATAAAGGGCCGCTGATGGTTCTCCACATGTTCTACACATGACGATGATAAAGGTATCTTGATATGGACAGGTAGTAATGTTTCTCGACCATAGGTGGAGGCAGGAGTTGGTTGGTGGGTGCTTCACTTGAAAGAGATCATAGAACGCCATGAAGGGACCATCAATTGATCTACTCGTGGTGATGGCGCTGCCCGATGTTTGGTTGCTTGGAGACATAGCAACGTGCAATCGAGAAGAGGAGAGTGGAGAGAAGAAGTCCGCGATGTTCCTCGCAGGACGAAAAGGGATAGGGTTAAGAGGAGAAACCCTAGAATTTGGGAGGGGGGATAATGTCGGATGCATTCTCCAAACCAAAGTTCTCAATTCATAATATAACCTTATCTGACTAATTATATTGCCAACCACCTCTTCATACAAGAGGGATGGGATTACAAAATCAAAAAGAGAATAAAATTTGAATTTATAATAATCCTAACTGGTTCTAATTGACTCACTAACTAATTTAATATATTATAAATATTGAGATTACAATCAATCTTAATTTATTTAATGCAAATGAATTAGACGATTAATTTCAAATAACCAATTAGGGATGAGAATTCCTAATTTCGAAACACTCCAAATATGCAATTGCTTCATTTTAATTCGACTCGTCTACTGGGAATTATTGAAAACAATTTGTCTCCTGACGAATTACTTTACCTTCCATCCGTTGGAGAATTCCATCTGAAATTGTTGGTTCAATCTTTCCAAGTTGAGCCATTTTCCTTTCTTTTCAATGTTGCATTTGTAATTTTTCCTATGAAGGTATGACTGCAAATTTTTTACCCTTTCACTTAAAATAATTTCTACCTATGAGTGCGCACCGACTTTAAGCTTTAAATAAAGCACTTTTGGTGGGAAATTTTCTGAAAATTTCCTACATCAATCTCCAATCCCTAGTTTTGTGGGATACGATTCTCATTATAGAGAACCCTTCACTGTCTATGGTTTTCCCTTCATGTTTTCAATTGTGATGACAATGGAGGGGAGGTAGGCGATAGTGGAGGAGTTGGTGATGGTCAAAGTAGGCGGAGATGGTGGTAGTTGGTGGTGGTGAGGGTTGAAGGCAGAAGAGTTGAGTATGGTAGGGTGTTAGAGGCAAGCAGAAGGATTGGTGGTGGCAGACCCAGTACAAACCATGAGTTTCTTGCTCAGCAAGGGTGGGAGGAGTTGCGCGCTCCTCACGGTGTTGGGGTAGGTTAATGACGTCGCTGGCAACTCCGACCGTGGAGTACCAACTGTCGCCAGTGGGCGAGCTTCCCGCTCAGGTGGGGGTGCCTGACGACCGGGATCCACGTGCAATGGTGGCCCCGTCCAAACGGACCAAACCTGTGTTGTTATAAAATATGAAGCGGAAGCAAAACATGGAAAAAATAAAGAACAAAATAAGAACGGGATTAACGTGGAACCCTACTCCGTAAGGAGCGGGATGAAACCACGGGAGAAGCCCCTGAATTGGGCGCGTTTGTCTATTGACTTTCTCAATGAGTACAGGAGGTCTGGGGCTCCTTATATAGCCTTCCCAGAGCCTCCAAGTCCCACCGTTGGTCCATGTGGGACTAAACACATGATGGGGTAAATGGATCTTCTCCAAGATCCATTTACCCTGCTACAACTCAATAGGTGCACTACCAAATACTCCAACATGTGTCTATGGCAGTTTTAAGTGGGGTGATATCCCTCGAAGATCCAATAGGATTGTCAGTGTTGAATAAACCATGATGACGATGTAGGGGATATGGAATGCTTGTCCGTAGTTGGAGGGGGGCGATGGTGGTGCCACGGATGATGGCAACGATGACGCAAGGGCTTCATGGGTAACAACATTGGATGAGAAATCCATGACTTCATATTCTTCATCTGTAGGGCCATTACGGAAGATGGGGCTTCGTTTTCGTTGTCCTCTTGTTCTTTGTTCGGCATTGTAATACCATCATTTTCTATATGAGTGAACATGTCATCAAGAAATAAAAAACTCTTCTTTCAACAGTGGATTTAACCATTCTTTTACCTTCATGCTTGCTAACATGCTGATTTAGAATTTGTTTTGGCACGGACGTGAACCTTGGTTTAGACGACTTAGATCGAACTTCAAGCACCAATTATTGATATGATCATCAAATCATGAGAATGATTCGGTTTCCATGCAGTGATACGTATTGATGCAAACGAGAAATTATGCCAACGAGAAATTGGGAGGAGAGACATGAGAGAAGAAGATCATGATGCGCCTCGTGGGGCGGGAGTGGGATGAGGTTGAGAGGAGAAAACCTAGATTTTGGAGGGGAAAGGGGATAATGATGGAGGCACTTTCCAAATAAAAATTCTCAATTCATAATAAATATGAATTTACTATTACATTGCCAACATCCCCTTTATATAAGAGTGGTAGGATTACAAAACTAGAAAGAGAATACAACTTGAAATCAAAAAATTCCAACGGATTCTAATTGACTCAATAGCTAATTTAATATCTCATAACTATTGAGATTGCAATCACTCTCAATTTATTAAATGTAAATAAAATAGATGATTAATTTAAAATAAAGAATTGGGGACGAGAATCCCTAATTTTGAAAAATCCCAAATACACAATTGCTTCAATTCAATTCGACATATCAAATCGGGAATTATTTGCATCCCATGGATAGAAGATAAAAAGGGGTAGGAAAAGGAGAGAAATGAGAATGAAGGAGAGATGGAGGGAAAATTCATATTAGATTTGTTTATAGTTAGTTTATCTCGGGGTCGGTCTATCTGATGTGGGAGCAGGGAACTTGGTCTCCTGTGTTCACTTCGGAGTTGTCTAATCAAAGACTGGAGGAGCTTCTAAGATTGGGAGTGAGTTGGCACATTTAGAGGAACCATCAACTGGCGGGGATCGCTTTGTATGCGAAGATAGGAGATTTACAGTGAAGAAGGCATACCGCTTCTTTGTAGAGGATGAGGATGTGATGCAGGATGATGTGAGAATCGACCCGAAAATGATCTAGAGGAGTATAGTACAGAGCATAGTCAAGGTCTTTCGGTTGTTGTTCAGACTTTGTGGGGTTCTTACCAAGAGCTGTCAGTGGCAATTGCTACCTATTGAGGACTGTACTTGCGATGATTGTGGGGGTGGTGGCTGAAGACATGTACCATATGTTTTTCTCCTGCCCTCATTCTGTAAAGATTTGGAGCAGAGCTAGCATTCTGTGGCTCGCCAAGGATTATAGCTCAACCTATGGGAGATGCATTAGATTGGTTTGCGAAAATGGTTATGAGGACGACTCCTATCCTTTTGCAATATTGTGAGCAATTTGGTGTGGTGTGACAGAAATGAGACAATCTTCGGTGGGCAAACGTTCTACCCGGAAAATGTACTTGATCATTGTAGGCACTTTGTCATGGAGTGTGTAACATGATGTAATCTCTTTTTCTTTCTTTTTATTATTAATTTAAGTCTTGGTGCATCCCATCTTGGGATACAACCCTTTCTCTTCTAAAAGAATAGTTAGTTTAACTCAGGATTAACTGAAGGAATCGACTTAATGAAAGTTGAATTGACGGCATGGGTTGTGGGCACTCAGGTAATTAGAAAAGTTTACAGGGTTCGTGATATAAAAATCCTTTCATAATAAATATACTTTTAAGTATTTTTTAGGTTAAATTAATGCAATGTTTCTAATTAAGGGTTATGTAGATTAAAATTCATGAGTGTATAATTGTATATGCAATCTCCACCCCTCTTCATGAGCTATTCCCCTTTCCCCCTCCTCAAGTTCTGCTTCTTTTCTTCTCCATCACCAGGGTCATTCTCCCTTGGTGTCTACAACCGCATCATGTGTCATGCTTGTCTCTCTGTTTAGTTGCAAGTTTCTCATTGCGATTATAAGTTGTTGCTCTATAGAGAGAGAGCATGTGATGGATGGAAGAGAGATAAGAATGATAAAAATAAATATCTTATATTTGAATGTTATTTGGTAAATATTTTCATTGCATTTCAGTCCTCTGATGGTTAGACTGCTAAATTTAATTGTTGGATCAATAGGTTTTAACTACATGAGTGAATGGGTAAATAAAAAAGTTCTACTAGGGTTATACTGTAAACATGAAAAACTTCAGGGAACGAGTTCTGGGTGAAGTTTCCTAGGGAGAACCCTTCTAGAAATTTTTAAGTTTATTTGCAACTGCATGGAATGAAGTCTATGCAACCTGTTCATCTTTTCTAAAACATATTCGACAAACAGCGATCACGGGTTTACTTATTCATTGTTGCGAATCACGCCGTTTGTATTTTCTTTTTATACCTGAATACATCGTGGTTCTTTTGCAGTAATTTTACCATACTACAAAGATGAAAAGGGGAGATCTCAGGGAAATGATGGTAGAGATATTGTATTTCGCCGCCACATTGTTGACAAAATGCCTATTGATTGCTGGAACGATGTTTGGAAGAAGCTGCATCAACAATTAATAAATGTTGAAGTGTACAATGTAGATACTGTACCTGCAGAAGTTTATTCTACCATTTCAGTAGCTGTCATATGGTCCATGCGTTTTGCTCTGGCAGTTGGTTTATACATCTGGATAGATAGCTTGATGAGGCCAATCTATGCCAAGCTAATACCCTGTGATCTTGGTCAACCAACCAAAAAAACACGCGAACCCCTAAAGCGCCGTGCACTTGGATCTCTGGGCAAAAGTCGGTAAGGAATATTGGATTGTTCCAGTGACTAATTTTCTATATCCCTTTTATGCTGTGAATGATATTTAACATAATTTTACTTCAGTGGTAACTGAAATATTTAATTATCATAAAATATATATTACTAATATAGTCGCATACCAAAGGTGGAGTTACATCTTTGTGTGTTGAACTTGAAAATAGAGCATTTTCTAAAGACTTGGACTTGGTTAATTGTTTTGTGAAATCAGATTATTGCATGTTATAGGTAATTCTATCACTAACAGATGGTTTCCTGAGAGATTAGGAATCTGCTAATCTACTTACAATTATTTTATACTCGAAAATGACGTAAGATGATAAAGGGTGGAAGGAATAACAATATCTAATCTAGCATGGCCACTTGGGATTAATGGCTTTAATCTAGTCTCTTTGGATAGTAACAACTTTTGCATATGCCAACTACTACAGCAACCCACCAACTGCTTATACTTATGTGTCACTGGAGCCGATCGAGGCATGGCTCCATGTAGCAGATAAGAACGAGACCACCCCGAAAAAGCTACATCTGCACTGACAACGACAGTTGGGATTACAACAATCATATCTTTTTGATTTTTAGTGGATTTTAGAAAAACACACTCGAATATTTACGGCACCCGATTGTCACTCCCAGTCTCAATATGAATGAGAAGAGTCTTGATGACCAAGTATTATCATCAAATAATCATCATTGAAAAACATCTCTAGTCTCATTAATCAATACAATATTATCCTCGAATAACATACACCGAGGTATCTCATCTTGAATGCGACTTGTCAACTTATCCATAAACAAAGTAAAAAGGAATGGGCTCAAGGCTAAACCTTATGTAGATCATCATTGATGTCAAAAATAATCATTCTTCCCAAACCATATCCTTACGCAAGATGAAGCCCTATCATACATATCTTTTATGAGGTTATTGTATAAGACATGTACTTATCTCTTCACCAAAAATCACCACAATATCTCTTGTAAGACAGGATCATAAGCCTTCTCTAAATCAACAAAAATCATATGGAGGTTCTTCCTTGTAGCTCTATATATCTCCATTGTTCTCCTCAGCAAGTGGATGGCTTCAATAGTTGAGCGACCTGGCATGAATCCGAATTGTTTTCTTTTACTCTGGAAACTTGCCTCAACCTTCTTTCGATTACATGTTCCCAAATGTTCATACTTCATAGTGTGACTCATCAGCTTGATACTTTGTAATTTGAGCATTTTTTGTCTCCTTTGTTCTTATAAAGAAGCACCATGATGCTTCTCCTCCAATCTACATGCATTTTCTTGCTTCACCAAATAACATTGTATAAATTTGTAAAACAAGTCAATCCATGCTCACCTAAACTCCTCAAACTTCTATAGGAATGTCATCAGTTCCTACACCTTTCCCATGTCTCATAACCTTCAAAGCCTTCTCTACTTCCTTCCTTTGCATTCGTCTGTAGCTTGCACGATCGAAGTAACTTTCATTACTAGCTAGATTTCCCAAAACGATCTTTCTATTTCCTTCTCTAGTGAAAAGTTTATGCAAGTAATGCTTCCATCTAGTCTATATATCCTTCTGAGTAACAAGCACACGACCATCCTCATCCTAATGCATCTCACTTGAGAAAGATATTTGGTCTTTCTTTCTCTTGCTTTAACCAACCTGAATATATCCTTCCTGCCCTCCTTAGAGACGACATTTTTTGTACGAAACTTCATAAACTTTAGACTTAGCTTGGCTTACAACATTCTTTGCTTCTTTACCATTTTGTAGTTTGTGACAGTTTCATCTATTCTATCCTTTGACATTTAGCTTCAAAGCATGTTTTTTTAATTTCAAGCTTCTCTTGCAACCCTTCACTCCACCACCAAGCCTCCTTTGGCTTGGAGCTCCTCCCTTTGGCTCACTTAGCATCTCTTTGGCTACCCTTAGGATACAAGATGTTACCGCCTCTCGCATTTTGTTTGCACTTTTGTTACAATCCTAAGATAAGTCTTCTAAAACCGTCTCCCTGAAGCTTAATTGATTCAATTGAAGATTCTAACACCTAGTTCTAGTGATCTTGAAAACCCTCCTTTCCTTTACCGACCCTTTTATTTGCACATTCATGACTAAAAATCGATGTTGGGTGGTTAAACTCTCTCATGGGATTATTTTAGAGTCTTTGGAACGCAACCAATCTCTTCTCCCAAAAAAGTAATCTATCAGTGTCATAGTCGTGCCGCTCTTATAAGTAATTAAATGCTCCTCCTTCTTGAAGATAGTGTTTGCTATAAAAAGATAATAAGTCGTTACAGAATCCAGATTGATTTTTGCCTTTTCATTTCTATCCCGCAGCCATATCCTCCATGAACACTAGTGTACCCTAAAGCATCCTTTCCCACATGTGCATTAAGATCTACACATGCAATTCATCTCTCTTTGTGGGATTCCTTGCATAATCTTATCAAAATCCTCCCAACTCCTCCCAAAAGCTTGTTTAATCCTTTCATCTAAACCAATTTACAATGCATAAATTGAGATGATATTTATAATTTCTTTTACGAGCACCACTTTTAATAAAATAATCTGGTCTCTGAATCTTTACACCTCAACCACACTATCCTTCAAATGTTTATGAACAACCATTCCAACATCATTTTTGCCCTTGTCTTTACCTGAATACCGATGGTTAAAGCATGTTTTCTCGATCTCTCTTGTTTTCTCTCCAACCCATTTTGTTCTTGGAGACATAGTATTTGTATAGTCTTTCTTTCCATTGTATCTGTTGGGAAAACTAAGAGTTGTGTTTAGTCCTTGAGCTCTAGACTCTCTTATATAGGGAGAGGCCTATGGGAAAATTACATACGACAGACAAATGAAACAGAGAAATAGATAAAAGATACAATAACATAAAATAAACGTCTACACTCCCCCTCAAGATGGAATATAGATATCTATCATGCTCATCTTGGATAAGCACTTCTGGAAGGAACCACGAAGCAAAGCTTTGGTAAGAATGTCTACCTTTTGGTCTCCTGAGCTGACATGAGTTGTAGAAATGAAGCCTGTCTGGATCATATCACGAATATAATGACAATCAACCTCGATGCTTTGTCCTCTCGTGAAATGCATGGTTATTTGCAATGAATAATGCAGCCTGATTGTCGCATTTCAGCGCCATGGGAAGAGGAACATCTATATGTAGATCTGTTAGAACTGCGCGAACCCACATCACTTCTGCACATGCTTGGGCCATAGCTATATACTTCGATTCAACACTGGATGTCGCAACTACTGTTTGCTTCTTACTCTTCCATGAGACAATTGACTCCCCAACAAATATAACAAAGCCTGATGTAGACTTCCTATCCTGTGAGCACCCTGCATAGTCTGCATCTGCACATGCTGAGATAGTAATAATGCCCTTTTTCCTAAATAGCAATCCTACACATGGAGATGACCTAAGATACCTTAGTATCATATGTATAGCATCCATATGTTCCTGACGAGGTTGCTCCATGAACTGGCTCACTTTATTTACTGCAAATGAAATACTGGTCTGGTAATAGTAACATAAAGAAGCCCCCCTACTAGTTCCCTCTCCTCCTGTCAACCTCCTCAGTATCATCATGCATCTTCATGCTTGGATCCATGGGTGTAGAAGCCGGTCGACATCCAAGCGTACCTGTGTCACTTAGCAGGTCAGTGACATATTTTCTCCGAGTCATCACAAGTTGTTGTTCATTTCCAGCAAATTCCAATCTCAGGAAATATCCAAGTACTCCTAGATCCTTGGTAACAAATTTACGGCCGAAGAATTCTTTTGCTATTTTTATTTCCTGCATATCATCTCCTGTAATAAGTATATCTTCAACATACACCATAATGGCAGTCGTACCTCTGGATGCCCTCTGTACAAAGAGAGAATGATCTGCATTCAACCTTTTGAACCCTTGCTTCTCAAACAAATCTGAGAGCTTTTGGAACCAAGCTCTCGGGTTCTGCTTTAGGCCATAGATTGCCTTATGAAGTCGCATACCTGTACGCATTCCCCCTCAGTAGTAAACCCAGGTGGCTGCTGCATGTAAACTTCCTCCTGAAGATCACCATATAAGAAGGCATTTTTGACATCCAATTGAAACATATGCCAATCTCGAATCATGACAACATATAAAAGATTTCGTAAGGTATAATGATGAGCAACATGAGAAAATGTGTCAAGATAATCTACCCCATACGTTTGAGTAAAATCACGAGCAACCAGTCGAGCCTTGTACCTATCAATACTCGCATCTGCATTTTGCTTCACCGTAAAAACCCACTTACAACTCACAATAGATGCCCCAGTAGGAGTTGGAATAAGGCTCCAAGTCCTCTCGACTGAAGGGTGGCCATCTCTTCCTTCATAGTCAGACACCATCTAATATCAGCTAATGCCTCCTGGTGAGTCCGTAGAATGTTCACAGCGGATAAAGCAACTACAAATCTCCCGAAGTCTCCTGCCAGACGCTCGAAAATAACATGAGAGGCAATTGGATATGAAGCACATGACTTCTTCTGCTTTCTTAGCGCAATAGGCAAATCAAGTTCTGCATCAGCTGTACCACCAACCGTGTCATCCCCTACTTGCTCCTGCTGAGAAATACCATCAGTCCCTTCATTAGAATTAATGTTATCAGAATAAACCTGGGTCATGCTTGATGATTGACCATGATCATGAGCAAGGGCTGGTCGTCGACTGTAGTGGTGTGGTAGAGGAGAGACTAAAGAAATGGAAGACGGTGGAGGTGGTGACAGTGGTAGAGGTAGTGGCGATGGTGGGGGATGGTGGAGGAGGAATATAGATCTCATAAGTTGTGTTTGATGACACCAACCTGTTACCTGTAGGAGAGAAAAACATGACTGACTAAAAAAACGTGACATCTGCACTGACGTAATATCTTCGACGTAATGAATTATAGCAACAATACCCCTTTTGAGTCCCGGAATACCTGACAAAAACACATTTGACATCTCTAGGAGAGAGCTTGTCAATCCCTGGAGACAAATGGTGAACGAATGCAATGGACGCAAAGACGCGAGGAGTAAGGAGAACAATTCCTCGTCAGGAAAGACAAGGGAGAAAGGTATCTTCTCCCCCAACACAGATGAGGGCATGCAATTAATGAGGTAACATGCAGTGAGAATTGCATCGTCCGAGAACGTGTGCGGAGCACAACTCTGGATAAGAAGGGTACGAGCAACATCAAGAAGGTGGCGATTTTTTCTCTCCGCGATACCATTCTGTTGGGACGTGTTGGCACAAGACGTTTGATGAAGATTGCCATGGGACGAAAGAAATCGAGATAATGTATAAGAAAAGAATTCAAGGGCATTATCAGTTCGCACAATTTTGACAGAAATCGAAAAAACATTATGCACTTCTTTAATAAAATTCATAATAATGTTGCCCACTTCAGATTTATTCTTTAACAGGAAGACCCAAGATAAACGACTAAAATCATCCACAACAACTAAGTAGAACTTGTGTCCCTGATGATCGGGAACACGACTTTGGACCCCAAATATCAATATGGAAAAACTCAAATGGAGAGCTACTGCTCTGACTCTGATGACTAGGGAAGACATACCGATGATGCTTCCCTAGCTGACAAGCTTCATAATTAAACGACGAGCGGGATGAAATTTGAGTAAGGACTTGACACATTTTCTGAAACGATAGGTGACCGAAGCACAGATGCCATAGATAAGGAGAGACAAGTCTAGTGGAATGAGATAATGCTCCGGCATAAGGTGTATGGACTAGTCGATACAGCCCGACTTGCTCATGACCATGCCCAATCACGTTGCCCGTGAGAATTTCCTGAAACACAAGAGGTGATGGATCAAATATAGCTCGACAGTGTAAATCCTTAGTAATATGGCTGATTGACAATAAATTCATTGAGAAATTTGGATCATGAAGCACATTCTACAACTGCATAGAAGGTGTTAAGGCAATCTGTCCATGTCCTGTGATGGGAGGAGTCCCATCTATTATGATGACTGTCCTTCGTGGGGAAACTTGCGTGTAGGATGTGAGTTGGTGTCTATCTCCACACAAATGATGTGTGACACTTGAATCTACAATCCATTTTGAGGTACCTGAACCCTTGTAGAAAGTAGAAGTATGAGCGCTACCTGAGGTACTAGCTTCTGCAGTAGGAACAACGTCCAAGCTGCTCTCTGAAACATGTGAAGGAATACTGGTTGGAGGCATGATACCTCGCAATTGAGACACAAGGTCATCATATCGTGGATCTACTACATGTGTAGCACCCTGATGCTGAATCTGTTCTGCTGCAGAGGCAGATGCTGGGAAACCATGCTTAGAGTAGCATGTATCTTTTGTATGACCAGTCCGATGACAATAAGTACACTGTGATCTACGACCACAACCACCCCTACCATGTGGTCCTCGTCCACGAAACTGGAATGGATTGCCTCTTCCGCAAGAGGCCGCCATAGCAGACGAATTTGGCACAGTAGTCGGGCTCAAGACATCGATTCGATTCAAATCTCTGAAAAACCTCCTCCATGGGAGGAATGATAACATCCGCCAGAATTTGAGATGAAGCTGCCTCATACTGTGAGTCAAGAGAGGCTAGAAAGACTCCTACCATCGTGGCATTCCGATATGTCTTCAACTGCTCTGGAGTAGCTACGAGAGGCTTGAAGCTATGAAGGCTCTCAAACATTCCTCATAGTATAGTGTAGTGAATATGAAGGGATCGACCATTTTGCTTTATCGTGAAGATGTCATGCTGGAGCTGTAGGATTTTTGTCTCATTCTTGGCTTGAAAATACGTGGCAACAAGAATATCCCACATGGCTTTGGCAGTGGGTTGGTGCAAGACATCGTTAGCAATGTCTGGAATCAGTCCCCCATGAGGCATACAACCCTGTCTTCTCCGTTGGCTCGTCCTCTGTAAGAATATGTTTCTTACCCATCGATTTCATTAGACTCATGAACTGCATGGCCCATAACTCGTAGTTGGATCCATCCATCTTCATAAGAGGCGCAGGACCTCTGAAGGCGCCTGCAGCGGGGATCTCTACCTTGCTTTCTGACATTGTGACTAGAGACAACCAGGATTGTAGACAAGATTAACTTTGGTCTACACTGACATGACGAGGTTTGATTGCATGTGTAGACTTTAGACAACCAAACCCGTCAACCTGGAAGCGCGGGTAAGAAGCCCCTTAGGTAGACATTGGTCGAACCCTAGGGACGACGACAACAACACGAAGGAGGTATCCTAGGGATGACCATACCCTAGGGCACGGGAAACCTAGGGCGGCGTAGGGTCGAAGGGCGACGCGTGTAGGGGGGGTGCGACCGAAGGGCGACACGGGACTGAAGGGCAACATGTGGAGGGGGGGGGGCACGGCCAAGGGCCAGATGGCACGCGGGGGAGGCACGCACAGGGCTTGAAGGTGGAGGGGTAGGTTTATGGTTCGGTACGAGAGCTCCGGTGTAGGACCGCCGCTTTGATACCATGTTGGGAAAACTAAGAGTTGTGTTTATTCCTTGAGTCATAGACTCTCTTATATAGGGAGAGGCCTATTGGCAAATTACATAAGATCGACAAATGAAATAGAAAAATAGATAAACGATACAATACAATAAAATAAACTTCTATAAGTATCTACTATTTCCATCAATTTGCTAGTCAAAGTGCCGATATTTCAACTACCTATCCGCTACTTCCTTTACAACCTTTTTTTGACTAACTTCTTTACTCGCATGTGTTCATAATACGAGAATCCTCAGAAATTTTGGATTACATCGGGACATCAATGTAGTGAAACTAGCTTATTTACTTGCATGACAGTGTTGTAGTAGCTCTTGCCAACTTTTTGTTGCATTCGAGCGATGCAACGCGTCACTAATAGGAAATGCTCTTACGAAATCTTATTGTTTGCTTAAATCTATGTTGAAACGATCCGAACTGTTTTGAGACAAATTCCTAAATAGCGTTCTTAAAAAAGAACACTATTGTGGGAATTTCTCTCTCTTGCGTTGGCTGTCGGCTACCTAACGCGCAACCCACCCTCATCATATTACCCGGGCTTGGGACCGACCATAGCTGAGTTGAAGTTTGTATTACGAAGAAAATAGTATAAAGCGATAAAAAACTAAGTTTATAACAAATCTATTTACAAAATGCAAAAACCCAAAAAGGTAGATGTAGTCGTGATCGAGGTATTCTTGTGGTAGCAATTTCAAACCAGATTAAACTAAAAATATGCCTGAAAGATCATAAAACCTAGTTTAAAAATTTGAAAGAAATACAATACAAAAGCAACAGGCTGTAGAAATTACAAATGCCCAATTGGCAATGGCAGGGCCTTCAATATAATTGTCACAGTTCTCATCAAGGACTACCAACAATATCTCTTACAGCAGAGCAAATGTGTAAATGTAATCGTTTGATTCTCAAGCTGTGGTGCATCATTTCATGCACTGAAGTCTAGGAAGAATAAAGATATCAAGCTTTATCATTCAATGGCTTGTGGATCACAAACACGGAAAGCATTGAGACGTGATCTGTGTCCAACTATGTTTTTGAAACTTCGATGAAGGTTACATTTGACCTGAGTTATGCTTGATTCAACCTGAATCGTGCTCGGGAAACTTCACAAATTCTTGGTGAGTTGAATGCAAATTGCAATGCATCCAGGGGTTTAACCCCTAAGATGAAGTTTGCCAAAATAGATCGTTGGTGCTTTGGCACATCTCTTCTGATCATAGGGACACAGAAGTGAATGATGACAATGTTCAAGAATGCGGCCACATGAACCACATATGGCCGCCACATATGCCTATTTGATAGGTGGACCGAACCCCATTCTCTATTCTCTATGCAGTGCATTATGCGGTGTACCTCACATTTTTGGCATGCACAACCACATATTAGACTGCGTACACCACATAATCAGTCCATGTTCTTGATAGAGTTGATACATTACCTGGATTTAACAGTTAAGTATTTTAAAAACTTATTTATTTTTGTTAATTGTTTTTAGGAATTGCATTACAAATATAAACGCTTATATAAAAACTATTTTTATGATATTTTGGTATAAAAATGTATAAAATCTGCAAATTTCCCTTAGTTTTACTACTGAATCTTGGAAATTGCTCCATTTTTAAAAATGAACAATGAATTTCTTATATATTTTAATTTAAAAAATGCAAAACCAGACCACATATTCTTCGCATACTTCCCCATTTACCGCATATTTGCTATGCGGTGACCTGTCCAAATGAATATGCTTATCGTATTTTTGAACCTTAAATGAGGTTGCCTGTGAAGGTGAGATGTTCGAAGTGACCTCACGATTGAGAAGGTCAAAGACGAGGAGAAGGGAAGCAATCATCATATTCAAACTGAAATGGCAAACTGAAAGAGAAAGTGTAGTTAACCTAATGCCTGACATCAGATTGAAAGAGCAAACTGAACGAAATGTAGTTAACCTAATGCCCCACATCAGATTCAGTATTCGCTAAGATTTTATCTGTTTATAATTAGGTTAAGATTTGGTTTGAACACAAATGAATCGAACTTGAATAGGAGAGATTAGATTCGTTTATATAAATAAATCAACCCTACATAAGATATGTTCACTCAGGTTTAGTTTGTTAGAGGTTGAATAAATATAACATGTGTATGTACGTATGTTTGTATGAATCTACATATGTATATACGTGGTTCTGCATGCAGGGATGAAACCATATGAATATTTAGTAACTACTCATCAGCTATTAAATATAAAACTTCTTATAGATTTAATGAGTTTTAATCGAGATTAAATGAACTAATGGGACATTATTAAAACTTTGTTGTAAACCATGTATAACAAATTGAAATGAATCTTCACAAATCTGGACGAGCCGAATTGAACATGATCACCTTCTTCATCTTGTTGAAATGAACCGAACCTGAGCTATTACATACACTAAACAGGTTGAACCGGAACTGTACGTTCACTAAGATTCAGTTTGACTGCACCATTGGTCACCTGGAAGCTCAACTCTTTTTGAGTAGAGGTGCAATATCACCTCTCATATTGTTTTAACAAGAGAACCAAGTGTGTCAAATCAGACAATTACACTTTCCATCGTTTGTGAAGATTTAGTTGTTGAGTTATGGCTGATCTATTAACCAGTGCATGTTCTGAATCTAATTTTTCCAAGAATTATCTCCAACAAGTTGCCATGATTTACCAATGCTCCAACTGTACGTGGACTGTGTTGTGGAGATGAAGTAAATAATGATGCAAACGGGAATTTATATACATGGGGACAAGCTGCACGGGACTAGAGAAAAATAATGACGGGGAGATCGGATTTGGAAGAAATGATATACGAAAAGTATAAAGAAGATATGGAGCCAAACTCCAATTTTCAATTCTCATCTAAAGCTGCCTTCTAGATAGATAATAGGTATTTTACACAGGCTACAAAAATTTATGCTAATCAATAAAAAACTCAAACTTACTCTATACTAGTCCAAATAAATTATGAACTTTTACTTTTGTGCCCTTCTGAGATTTCACAGTTACAACTTATGCCCCTATCATTTTGCAATACCACTTGTCCCAATAACAAAATTGCAAATAATATGTATGCTTCTCGTCGTAGTTGCCATCCATTCTCCTCCCTAACATACATTAAAAACAAGGGCATAAGTGTAATATATCTCCTTTGCTCATTCTCCTTGTCCACCACCTCCTCCTCCTCCGCACCCTGATTCCCTTCTTCTCTAGCCCCCCTCGGCTACTTTCAGCCTTGAGCCAACGATTTTTCTCCTTTTTTATATAGTTGATGTGCAATCCAGCAACCAAAACTTTTGATCTTCCATTCATTCTTCTCTTTTCTTCTCATGAGAGCATTAAGGGAGGGAGCAAAAACATATCATCAACATAGGGTTAAAATATTCTCAGGCTTTCAAACTCTCCTTTGTTGGCTGGAGAGATTGAACTGAAGGAACCACACAACTCATATAGAACCGGCACCATGTGTCTTGTCTATGGGTGCATGGACTGCTGAGAGCTTTTGCATCAAACCCTCGACTCTCTAGCCGCAGCTCCCCTCTGCCCCGAGTCCCCCACCAGTAGCCCTCTCTGCCCCGAGCTTCCCTTCCATAGCATTGATAGGTATTTCCTGAACTATACCTTAGTCCAGGAAACCCATGGTCTAGTTTCTTTTAATAGATAGACAACTAATGGAATGATACGACCGTTAACAGTGCAAGAATGTACGGGGAGGGGGCACAAGTATTATTGCAAAAAAAAGGTGGGGTGACTGTGAAATCTTGGATGGTTGCAAATATGAGCATCCCAATAAATTATCCTAGCACCTAGTCATACAAACAAGATTGAGAAAATATAACTCATTGTAAACTCTACCGGATGATGATAATGTTCTTTATCCCGGATTGCATCAGATCCTTACACTTTGAAGAAATCCTCTCATGACGAGTTGTCTCTTTCTTTGATCTATGAACTCACTGCATTTTTAAGTATGAAAATGGGAGCTCAGTTTTGCATAAAGGGTTGTATATAGGGGTGTCTATCGAGTTCATTGAGTCGAGTCGGCCCCAACTCAGTCTCGAACTCGATAAGCAAACTCGGGCATGTGGTCAGGCTCGATAAGGTTCGAGCCGTGGAATGCTGGCTTGGACTCGAACTCGTTGAGTTCGAATTGGCTCACAAGCCTCTTAACCAGCCTTATGTAAAATGATTCAAATCAATCTTAACTACTTATCTATACTTCGGGAAATATATATTGTTTTGATCTTGAGATATGACATGCTGATAATTTCTGTATAAAGCATACATTGTTTGACCTCATCAGTGATCATAACAATTTCTTGATCTTGCTTTAAACCCACACTCAGATCAGATACCACCAATCACCAAGCTCAGATAAGAGAATTAAATGGATTTTCTGCACACCAAATCCATTTTCCTATAATGATTTATGATTATTTATGGGATAATAATAGGGCCACTAAATACAATAAACCTTCTTGTGTCCCAATATGGTAGACACGTAGGCTTTGAAAAAATTAGAACAGAGCATACTTGTCCATTAATCCAAAATTACAGGAAGATAGTTGTTTTTTAATGTAGATTTTCAAGCAGAACAGGGGCTTCCGAGGAGTTCGACGTATCCAACAAACACTAAAGCGGGTTATAGTCCTTGCTAGATCAATATATAAGAGTTTCAGTGCTTAATACAAGGTCAAGTCATTCAATTCCCTATAAGTGGCATACCTGCCTTTTATTGTTTGAAGCACACAATATCACAGAAACATGCCTGAAAGAGAGAGTTGGCTGAGTCAGTATGGGAGTTTAGGGTCGCCAAGTTGTCTAGGTCCAGATCGGGGATGGGTATCCACGTTCTGTCTCTCTCTGGGGGGGGGGGGGTGCAGGGAGAATCTGGTGATGGATCTTATGGTTAGGGCTTGTCTGTGGAGAGGGAACAAAGGAAGGGGGCTGTGGGAGTGGAGCTTAGGGTTAAATTGTAATATACATAAAACTACAATTATATATAATGGAAAATATATAAAAATTAAACGAGTTATTGAGTCGAGTTGAGCATGACCCAACTCGAGCTTGAGCTCAATAATCCTAATGAGTAAAATATCCAACTCGAGTTCGGACTCATTAGATTTTCGAGCCGGGTTCAAGATCTCTTATCGAGCTCGAGCTTTTCTAACAGCCCTAGTTGTATGCATATTCTGAAAATTCTATATTTTCGGGCAATTATCTGAATCTGAGGGTATGTTTGCAACTGGTTATAATGTTCTTTTATAGATATCTGTTTTTAATGTTGAGCTCTTTCTATTTGATGCTTCTGAATCTGAAAACTATGATAACAAGAATATCTCTGCAATATTCAGATGCCAGGGATTCTGTTTGGACATGACTTCTTTATCCATATTGTTCGAAAAGGACAATTTTCTTGCTATTTTCCTTTTTTTTGAGACATCCGTTAAAGGTAAGCTGAAAATAGGTCATGTTATATTTATGTTTCCAGATTGTTTGAAAGAAGACAAATTTCTTGCTATTTTAACTTTCTTTTTTCTGAAAATCCATCAACGGTAAGCTGAAAGGAGGATCCTGCTATAGCATTTTGAGATCTTTAAAACCCTTGTTCCCTTCATTTTGTGTGTGGATTTCCCTTTAAATATGGGGAAGGGATATCCTTGTAATTTCCTCACCATCTTCCTGTTCCTGGAACCTGCAGTAACCGAAGTCTCTTGGACATGCAGCATATCGGCGTGAATGCATTTCAGGCTTTCCCCAATATTGCTAGCATATGATGAATCCTTTAGTATTTCTAGAATGGGGCGTTGTTGTGGTCTCGTGTCATCCACAAAACTCACTCTCATGCATGTTTTGCATCAGATGGGGGCATCCCCATTATGGTTCCACAGTGTGATGTTGGTGCCGGCTTCAGGACGAATTGCAGGCGGTCATTATTCCGATGGGAATTGTGGTTGTTGATCTTGCAAGGTAGTAGGGGTTGAAGGTTACCACAAGGTTGTGTGGTTGGCTGATGGATTCAGGTGGGTTGACGATGGAGAATGTCCAGGGCATGCAAGACGGGGCAACATAGAAGACATCCGATGGAGGGTGGTGATAGACAATGAGCTGCGAAAGGATGCTGATGGGTATAGAAGACATCGTTTGGTAGCAGGTGGTGTCAAGTGGTGTATCAGGACATGAAGGGTCAACTAAGGTTTGCACTGGGGGGTGAGGTTAGAGTCAGATTAGTGGGACATTATTGAAAATGCTGGAGGTAGGAGGCTGTAGGGTGGAGCATTGGGCTTCACCGACCCAACCCGGGAACAGTGTTGTAAAAGTCGTCCCACTGGCCCGACTAGTAGGTCCGACTAGTCTAGTCAGTGGGGTGGTCGATTGAGTACCGACTAATTCTGACTAGGTACACTAATCGGCCAATTTTTGCTTGGAGATACCATTTTTTTAATGTTTTACTTTTTTTTAAAAGCAAACTTATTATAATACGCTTCATGTTTAATTTAAATTCAATTACTTCTTTTGTTTTATTATGATAGTATAAAAATATACACAATCTATGTAAATATATGTATAAAAATGAGTTATATATTTAAAATAATCATAAAATTCAAAGCTGATTAAAGTTCGACTAAATCTGATTAGTCGTCCGACTGCCGATTAATCCTTAGTCAGTAACCCAACCGGCCGAGTACCGACTACCGACTTTTGCAACCTTGCACGGGAAAGCCCGGCCTGAGCCCGTCAATTTTCCGTGGGCCTTGGGCCGAGTCGAGGCCTACTTTTTTTTAGCAAACCGAGGACTCGGACTCGACCCAAGTACCGCGTTTGGACTGGGCTTCGTCCGTACCCATTTTGTTACCATGAAGTTGAACTTTGATTCCAATTTATTATTATGATATAATTCATCCGTAATACATGAATATTGGATGTATTGTTGTGATATAATATCACTATTCATGATGAAGGAAATATTAGATGTATTGTGACTTTAAATTTATGTCCCCCAATTCTTATATGATTTACGTGTGGATTGTTGTGCATAAATTGTTAAAATCTGGAAAGATTTTGCAGAATTCTTTTCCATGTGATCGAATCATGATGGAATTTAATTTAGTAATAGCCAAGGTTGTAGAAGTCGGCAGTCGATACTCGGTCGGCAGGGTCACTGACTAAGGATTAATCGATAGTCGGGAGAGTAATCAGATTTAGTCAGGCATTAGTCGGTTTTGAATTTTTTTAATTATTTTTAATATATAAATCAAATTTTATTACATATACTATCATTTATCTTCATATTTTTAGCAATTTTAATATTTTTAAGAGCTTAAAAATTATAGCAAGAGAAGAAAAAATGAAGCAAGTTAAGATCAAAATGTTTGGTACATAGCACGAGCAAATGTTGCTTGAACTTGCACACACCTCCCTTGACAACCTTCTTGCACAATCTGCAAGTAACTGTATTCGGATCTGCACGGTTCGAAAGATAACCATATTGCCACGCAGGATCAGTTGATCCCGGCGAACGTAAAAAGACGAGTCACTACCAAAAGTGACGTTTGCTGGAGGTGTATCCATCTACATAGTCACATACTTACAAATTAATAATCAACAAATACAAAGCTAACCAAACGTACAAGAAAAAATATATCCTAACAATAAAATCTAAGATCATCTTAAGCAAATCTAAGCGATAACATCTAAGATCAGCCTAAGCAAAAACAAAAAAATTGAAGAAAACCTAACATTGTTATTTGCTAACAATAACATATTACATCTAAGTTCAACATTAACAGTCTAAGCAAATCTAAGCAATAAAATCTTAGATCAACCTAAACAAAAAAAAATGAAGAAAACATAACTTAACATTGTTATTTGCTAACAATAGCATATTAACATTTAAGTTGAGTCAAATTCCTAAGTAGTACCTGGGAATTAATTAAATACCCAGGTACTACTTAATGTTATTTTTTTACTTAAAAACTACAGAGGTGTCGCATGTTGAACATGCGACACCCCTTAAGTTTTTGTTTTGCCCAGGAACTACGTCGGTGACGCATGTTGGATATGCGCTATAGATAACGCATATTCAACATGCGACATATCCAGGGAATTCCCCTCGAAGATACCTGGTTTCGAAATGTTCTGTAGAGGTATCACATGTTGTATATGCGACATTGTTCCAGGGAATTTCCCTCGAAAATGACTCGTCTGGTCCAATGGTTCGATATCCTGTAGAGTATACTGATAACGCATTTTCAATATGCATCATCCTTACAGGAAAATCTCCTCGAAAATGGCTGGCCAGGTGGGGGCTTTGAAATTTCAACATATAACGCATTTTCAATATGCGTCATCCTTACAGGAATTTTCCCTCGAAAATGGCTGGCCAGGTGTGGGCTAGGGGATTTCATGTTTCTAAAAACCCTTGAAAAAGCATGCCAAATCCATGTTTCTAATGTAAATAGACATCTTTTTGCAAACATTCCAGACATTGCAAACATTCCAGACATTCCAAGCATCAAATGTTTCTAATGAAAGATGTATGACCCAAAGAAGACATTCCAAATATTTAATATAAGTAGACTTGTTCATGAATATACATTACATTTTTTGCATTATATTAAAAATTACAATGATTACAAGTCAACGTTTTTTCCTCCGCTGGTATATAATCGTGGAATCTGGAGGATGGAACGGTAATAGACGGTTCGCTTCGTCTATCATGTGGATTTGAGAGGGTCCTGGCACATCTTCCTCGAACGTTGGCATCGACGGCGGCGTTAGTGTGCAGTAAGTTGGTCGTGTCTGGCTGGCGTCCAATCCATGCCTCAACGGTGCCTGAGGCGTTGGCAAGTCCTCTCGTGGTCGCTCGGTGAGAGGTGTGAAGTAGTCTCCTTGCGCAATGACTTCATCTTCCGCAGCGGCTTCTTCGTAGTCCATGGGTTCCGCGACTTGTTCACGCGCCCTACCTCGACCTCTTCCTCTTCTCTGTCCTCTTGCCCTTCCTCGCCTTGCCTCCTCCCTAGCCACATCTGCACGCTCGTCATGTAACGTGACCGCATCTGCAAATTGTAATGACAGCCACTTCGTCATTTCCTCCTTCGCTTGTGCCGCAATCTCGCGGCATTCCTCGTGTCCAATGTCGTGGACACGGCTCCACAAAGCGAGCTGCATTCAAGGAAAAGACATAGATGTAAATATGAAACAGTTTTCTTAATCAATTTACCAAAAAAATTATAGTTCGAGTACTTACATTGCTTGCCAGAGTTGCACCCAAACGTCCAACAAATCTTCGAGTAATGGTCCGATACCATTGCTCGTATGCGGGCGTCGCGAATACCCCTCTGGACCGATCGATGCGAATAGTTCTAACTTCCCGCTCATCCCACCGGGCAATATGCAAGCTGTGTTTTCCCCTTCAATCTACATGTACTTTCCCCCTCAAATCGATAGCGTGAAGTTCTTGAAAGGTGGAGCAACGCATTGGAACATCTTGAAGACCCCCAAATTGTCTCTTGAAACGATCTGGGTAGTAATACTCCACAATGTGGAAGTATATCAAAGGCACTTCCGCTCTCCAAATGTGTTCGCCTTCAAGAGAGTTGGCTGGGAGATGGGCGCGGATCTCATCGGTATAGGGAGTCCAAAATACCTGAATGCAAAAATTGTATTACGATTAGTATTTCTATTGTTGATATAGGAAAAATTTGTGAATGTAAAATTACCTGGTCGGGTGATTGCATGTCAAAAGCATCCCTGTAGGGTCTCACCACGTGTGTGGGCTGTCTACGATGGGCAAATGCCGTTGCCCAGCGGACTCCTAACGGGCGCCCGTACCATTCCTTGCCGTCCCTAACAACGGGAGCAATGTGGGGGAAATGCTCCCATGCCCATAGCTGAAGGAGTATGACCGAGCCTCCAATCTCCTCGGTCGCCATGTCTGCTACTAAACATAGGTGCCTGTAAAGGTATGCAAGTACGGCTGATCCCCAGCTCAGTGTCCCAGAAAACTCAAAATCCTGTAGATGTGGTAGAGCGATAAGTGAAACCAAGGACCCAGACTTGTCCGTGAATAGGACTCCACCAAGCAACTGTAAAATGTACGCTCGAGCGTGTCTCTGTACGACTAGCTCGTCTGCATCCTCAGCCAACTCTGAAAAATTGGTGGACAGCCAGCTAGCTGACACCCTGCTGCCAACTATGTCTGCGGGCAGTGGCCTAATGCCCAACAATTCCTCGCATGTATCTGCCCATGTCGCTCCAGGTGTTGTCTCCCCAGTAACCGCAGGCCCATCAATTTGCAACCCCATGATGAATGCAACATCCTGCAAGGTGATAGTAATCTCCCCACTAGGCATGTGGAAGGTGTGCGTCTCGGGTCTCCACCGTTCAACTAACGCTGTCACCAGATGCCAATCCAGGGTAATGAACTCAAGCTCTGAGATGCATCCAAATCCTGCTTCGACTACGTAAGGCAGCAGCCGGTCATCCAAAGGGATCCGACGTACATGGTTCTCTCGTCGTCGGCAACGCAACCACGAAGATTCCTACAAGAAAAATCGTTAGGAAAAAAAATTGAAGGAAGGAATAAATTATAATTACTTACATCGCCAGCCCAAACTCGACGTGAACGATGTCGCTCCTGAAGGTGCAAAACTGAAGGATCAACTGGGCCGGGATCCATCTGAAAAATACAATATTCAATGTTACACAATACAATCTAAAAAAAACAATATCCGACAAAATCAACAAGTATTTACCACAATGAAAATTTATAATATACGAGGGAAGCATACTTACTGGAACTTGGACATTTACGTCGGTTGTGACCTTGGCCACCACAATTTCCACATTTATTCTTATTCCTGGTCGCCGTCGGCGCATTTGATGTGGATGCTTGAGAATCCCTTGCGGTTTTGTTGGGACACCCACGGTGTGTGTGACCCAATATCCCACAATAGGAATAAGTATTTTGCCGAATCACATCTCTAACATCCATTTCATTATGTATTCTTGTTGTACGTGGACGACCTTTACCGCGTTTACGCTTTGGGTCCGGTCGTAACTCAGGATATTCGAGGGGAGCCCATGTTTCACGATCACCGATGGGAAAAAATTGCCCTCCATAAACCTGCAACTGTTTCTCCCAGGTGTACCACTCCCCAACATAGGAATCCACTTCAGCCCGACGCTTTGAAATGACTGCAATGGCGTGGGAACATGGGATACGATATATTTGCCACTTATTGCAAGTGCATTTCCTTTGTAGCAAATTTACCGTGTACTGTTTGCGCCCGCGAATACCAGTAGACGTCCGTCGAGCCCTGGTAGACACCTCGAGTAATATTTCTGGTTGTACTTGTACCTGAGTTACTGTGTGCCCATTCGCAGCTGCAGTCCAACGGGTCAACTCTGTGGATGCGTAATGCGTGAATTTTCGACCAACAGCAATGGCTGCGCTTGCTTCTTTTACGTAATAATCGGATTTTTTGACTGTCAACATCCAAGTTGAACTTACGGTAAACCAAGTTCAACATCTTATCGAACGTCATATTAGGAGTCAACACAAACCCCCTCACGTTGGTTGACGATCCGCACCCAAGTGTACTACTCAAATGACACATACAATACAACTGCTCCATTCTAACCTAGTACGTGACACAACGTAGAAGCAAACGTCATACATTCGAGAAATGAAAATAACATGCATATGATACAAACAATAACTAAAGAAAACGTTTTACCAAGTCCAACTGTTCGCAACAAGTGATTAGCCCTAATGAGAAGCGGGGACGCCTAGGACGGTGCCAACCAGTGAAAACACGGAAAAGGAGTGTTCCGCGGGGCTAGGAGTGACCAAAAGGGGAGTTTTTGAGAGAGGAGGAGATCTCAAGATGCGGGTGCTGAGGTTGGCGTCGGGGGCGGCTGGGGTGCTGGAGAACGAAGAGGGCAAGGGTCGGGTCGGGAAATGGGAAGGCCGCTGGGCGCGGGGCTTATTTAGGCTTTATATCGCATGTTGAATATGCGTTATCTATAGCGCATATCCAACATGCGTCACCGACGTAGTTCCTGGGTAAAAAAAAACTTAAGGGGTGTCGCATGTTCAACATGCGACACATCTGTAGTTTTAGGTAAAAAAAACATTAATTAGTACCTGGGTATTTAAGTAATTCCCAGGTACTACTTAGGAATTTGACTCCATTTAAGTTTAACATCATCAACCTAAGAAAGAAGAGGAAATATAAACAAAAACAAAAAAACCCTAACCTGCTGGAGCCTAGATCGAGGGGGCGGCGAGGCGCTGAAGGCTGGATGCTTCTAGTGCTGGAGCCTAGAGGCGGTGGGTGCGGGGTCGGGGCTCGGGGGTATCGTGCACGGGAGGGGGGTCGAAGGGTAGGGGTCTGTCGAGTTGATGGTTGCTGTTTGACAATAACCCTTTAACTCAATATCTGGATCCATATCTCTTATCCTCTATGTAGAAATTAGCCATTTAAGCGGCCACCTATCTCGACTACTCGCCTTACTAATCGGGCTCAACCGACTATAGATCGATTTAGCCTATTCGAGTCGGGTACCCACCCAAGTCGCATAGTCGGACCGACTAGTCGGCCTAGTCGGCCGACTTTTGCAACATTGGTAATAGCATATGACAAAAGTTTGTTAGACTATAAACTATTAAAAGATTGTATCATATGGCTCGAGCGTGATATTTATGAAATATGAGGGCCCGGAGCCGGCCCATTTGTACATCGGTTTGGGTCAAACCCGTCTTAGGTGTAATATTTTTGAAATATTAGGTCTCGGACTTGTCCTATTTGTACATTGGGTTCAGGTCGGATCCAGGATTTTGCGGGTCGAGTCAGGATGGGGTCCGGGCCGACCCAACCCAATGCTCCACCCTTGGAGGCTGCTTGGCTAATAGTAGCTCCCATTTGAGTTGATAGGGAGAACATGTAAGTGATTCAACTGGTGATATCCATGTAGGAGGCTTGCACAAAGGCCGTGGCAAATGGGTGACATTGGCAACGATTCGTGCAGGTTGCAGCGTCATTTAAATTCAGGGTAGTTAAGCAACGGGAACATCTGCCTGAACATTGTTGAAGGCTTGAAGCTAACGAGGATTTCTGGTGCACCTAAATGGACGGGATTTGGTGGATATGTAATGCCACCATGCAAGTTGTCCGAATTGTCTTGCAATTCCGAGTCCGTTAATGATGCCGAGATGTCTGTTTTAGTCATGCTTGAGTGCCCTAACTCGGCTTGATTCTTGAAGGGTGCAAATCTTAGCTCCTATAAATAGGACTAACTCTTTCATCTCCAAGATGATATTCTTACACTGTCTTTTGCTTCATGGCTTTTTCTAGCTGTTTTCTCTTAGGGAAAAAGTCACCGATTGATTTGAGGAAGAATTCCACCACACAAAGATAGGCATACATGATGAGTAGCAACTATCCTAGGAACGGAGTGCAGGGAAACATGTAAACCAGTGAGGTGCCCGCGAGAATGGGCAGACATGGTGATAAATGTTTACATCTTTGTTTTGATGATTTCCTTTGTTATAATTTGTCGGATTGTACAAGTGTTTTGAAGGGAATTTGATACAACTTGATGCAAACTGGAATTTTAAAAATGCGGGAAAAGTAGAAACATTACAAGCTCCGAGGGATATAAGTGGGATAAGAAGATTTGATTCAACAAGATGAGAATGTTAAAAGGAGATATGGAAGTCGAACTCCAATATTCAACTCTCATCTAAATGGACTCCTAGTTAGACAATAGGGCCTTTATACATGTTACACCGTTTTATTCTTCTAAACAACAAAAAAAACTCTAATTCAACTTCCCAAATTTAAATACATATTATCTAATCAACCACCCTGTTAAACTAAACATTAATTCAAACGATCTCTACAAACGGGATTGTACCTCCTTTGCAAATGGTCAAGCTACCTTAAGCAATTTCTCACATCTTATCTTCGATCAGAGCTACACCATCTTTCATTCTGATTGCATCATTTTGAATCCGATCTTTACGTGTGTGTCCACATATCCACCTTAGTATTTTCATTTATTCTATTTCCATTCTCTGCACATGTCTATGGTTCACTGGACAACATTTAGATCCGTAGAGTACAATACGTCTCACGGTTGCTTTGTCAAACCTTTCTTTGATTTTCAAAGGAATTTTCTTATCGCATAGAATAATAGAGACTCCTCTTCATTTTAGCCAACACACATTTATTCTATTAGGAACATTCCCATCAATTCCCCTATCATGTTGCAAAATAGATCCCAAGCATCTAAAAGATTCTCTCATTTGAATGTTATCATCGCCAATCTTCACCTCGATTCCTTCACCATTGCTTCCATCAAAAGTGCACTCCATATATTCAATCTTAGTCCTATTTATACGAAATCCTTTAGTCTCCAATGCATATTTCCAAACCCCAAGCTTCTCATTTACTCCATCTCTAGTCTCATCGATCAGGACAATATCATCGGCGAATAACATACATCAAAGTATCTCATCCTGAGTGTGACTTGTCAACTCATCCATAATCAAAGTTAAAAGAATGGATTCAACGTTGAACCTTGATGCAAACCACTGTTGATGTCAAAATAGTCAGTCTTTCCCGACTGAATCCTTACATAAGATGAAACCCTATCATACATATCTTTGATGAAGTTAATGTCTAAGACATACTTGTCTCTTCTCCAAAACTCTCCACAACATCTCCAGTGGGACAGAATCATAAGCCTTCTCCAAATCAATAAAAATCATATTGAGGTTCTTCCTTTTAGCTCTATAAATATCCATTGTTCTCTTCAACAAGTGGATGACTTCAATAGTTGAGCAGCCTAGCATGAATCCAAATTGGCGTTCTTTTATTTTAGAAACTTACCTCAACCTTCTTTTGATCACACATATTCCCAAACTTTCATAATGTGACTCATCAACTTGATACCTCTGTAATTTAAACAATTTTGAATGTCTCATTTGTTCTTATAAAGATGCACCATGATGCTTCTCATCCAATCTTCATGCATTTTCTTTCTTCGTCAAATAACATTGAATAAATTTGTAAGCCAAGTCAAACCACACTCAATTAAAATTCTCCAAACTTCCATAGGAATCTCATCGGGTCATACATACACCTTTTTCAGAATAGATGATAAAAATAAAATAAATAAAAAATTTCAATTCCTTATTGCATCAAAGAGCATCCATAATTATTACAGTTTAATGGGGCTGCCCCCTTGGGGCAGCCAACAATAGCTGCCCCCGCGCCGTTTTCGATGTTTTTTTTTATTTTTTTGAAAAATATCGTCATGTATATTCATCCCTATATCCCTCCTATATGCCATTCGAATTTCGTCAGAAACAGAGACTCCTACGGCCTCCATCGAGATGGTGTCGATTTAAAAAATTCTGTTACCGTTAAAAAATGACTGTCTGGATGGAGGCCGTAGGAGTCTCTGTTTCTGACAAAATTCGAATGGCATATAGGAGGGATATAGGGATGAATATACATGGTGATATTTTTCAAAAAAATAAAAAAACGCCGAAAACGGTGCGGGGGTAGCCCCATTAAACTCTAATTATTATGGGTTTAATGGGGCTGCTCCGTAGGGGGAACTAACTTGGCTCCCCCACCTCATTTTCCTTTTTTTTCATTTTTTTGGCAATTTCTTCCGTGAATATTCATCACTATATCCCTATATTATGCGATTCAAATTTCATGCGAAACATATACTCCTACGGCTTCCATCCAGACATTCATTTTTTAACAACAATAGAATTGCTAAAATTGACTCTATCTGGATGGAGGCCGTAGGGTCTCTGTTTCACATGAAATTTGAATGACATAATACAATGATATAGTGATGAATATTCACGGAAGAAATTTCCAAAAAAAATAAAAAATGAGGAAAATGAGGCGGGGGATCCAAGTTAGCTCCCCCTCAAGGGGCAGCCCCATTTTACCTATTATTATTTCCTTTAATTTGTTTCAGTTATCCATTCTGTTTAGACTACTTCCGAAATCCTGCCAACCCTAAATCTGTTAAATGAAGATGGGTGCTGGTTAACAATTGAATAATAGGACTGGAACAGTTTTACACACTGTCCCTAAACTGCTTTTTCTTGTTCACTGTTACGTATCGTTGATGCTAATTCCTTTAAATATTATCACGGGCTATGATCTTTCAAGATCTTTTTGTTTTCCTTCTACTTTTCAGTCTTTATAATGCATAAGTTTTATCATCTGTCATAATAGATAATCAAAGTTCTGAGCATTCTGCGTTCATTGAGCTCAAGCTCTACATACTTGCTTCCAGGGCCAAGTTTATATCTGCAGAAGAAGTCACAGGTGTGACATTTGATGACTTCGCCGGTCAGGAGTATATTAAAAGGGAGTTGCAGGAGATTGTTCGGATCCTGAAAAATGATGAAGAGTTCCAAAATAGGGGAATTTATTGTCCAAAAGGAGTGCTTCTTCATGGCCCCCCTGGGACTGGCAAAACATTGCTTGCTAAAGCTATTGCTGGAGAAGCTGGTCTTCCCTTCTTTGCTGCCAATGGAACTGATTTTGTGGAGGTGAGAGTTTTTGTTAAAACGGGAAGTGACGGATAATTAATTTCCTATCAACTATGCACATGTGGCATAGCATTCTTAATCCTTTTATTAATTTCTTACTGACAGAGCTCTAGTGGGATTTCTACGAAAATATGTTTTTTTTTTCAAATTCATCACTAGATGGTGAAGGTTACTGACATGGGAGATGGAGATCTTTAGGCTAATGTTATATGCCTATGTCAACGGAAAAAATGGCGAAGAATTCTCCAACTATAAGTAGGGTAGGCTACATGAATTCTTGCTCAAATCCATGTTGAAAGATTCGATTATTTTTTATGATGGCCGTCGACTACCAAACGCAACCCCCACATGGGGGATTTGAACCCTGACCTTTGGGTGGGACACACTACACTACTGACATGGAGTAGGTACCCAATTAAATGTTCTAGTGGTAGCAAGGTTTTAAATCTCGATTTCGATTTCGTTTTGAGAAGGTGAAAAAGGAAACAATTTCGAAATTTCGACGAAATTTCGCCAATTTTGACCTAGATTTGTGAAGGAAGGGTATATATCAGGATTTCGATTTCGGTTTCGATAGGTGTCGAAACCGAAATTTCGATGAAATTTTGCTGTAATTTCGTGAAATTTGGAAGCATGGGTGGTAGCGCAGTGTACCTACCACCCAAAAAGACCAGGGTTCAAATCTTCCCATGTGGGGGTTGCGTTAAGTAGCCGACAACAAACATAAAAAATAGTCGGTTCTTTCAATATGGATTTGAGTAAGAATCCATGTAGCCGACCCTACTTATGGTAGGAGAAGGCTTCGCTTGTGCCAACAGAAATGAGAAGAGAAGGATTCCCTCATGATTTAATGTCAAGCAAACCTTATTGTACATTCGGTCAGTTGAGACATGAAAATATGATTTTCTTTAATTTTTATTTGTGAAGATATTACTGGTATAATGTTGGATCTCTTTATCCTTGTAGTTTATGGATTTTTTCATCCTTGATATCCTAAGCAGACTACTGTTATATGCCTACCCCAATAGAGAATGACTATACTTCCACCCCTGATTTTTCCTGGGTCCCACATGTTCTTTATTATAACATATCTAACCACTTTCAATAAAAAAAGTCAATATGGAACATGCATTCTGTGAACCTCCGAAGATCCGGGTACCCGTTTACGTCATTTTCACAGCATTTCGTTCGCATTAGATCCCATAAGGTACGGAAAAATAGGGGAAATTTTTCGCTGCTGCTATATTCGCATCTGACATTCACATTCTTTTTATTAACCACATGGATAAGAAGAACAAGTATCATCACCATTTCATTTCATAACTTTTCATATAATTACATCATATACAAGAAATATGCCAGTATACACGGTATATCCCAAAATCTTGTATAGAAGAGAAATGGAAGCATTTATATCATAAAGTGAACCGAAAATTGCAACAAAAACAACATACGGTCTGCTATATACTCTATCTCCTGAAGTCGTCAACCTGCTACTGCGCTAATGGCTCCTTGCCTGCCATGTGTGTAAGTAAGAAAAGGCGTCAACATGTGCTGGTACTTCCCATAAGCTTATATATATAGAAAAAAATCAACTGGCATTTAAAATGTTCAAAAGTAACAAGTAGAAAGGTAGAACAAGTACAATTTACATACTTACGTAAGCAAAAAGGTATTCAAGTTGTTTGTAAGCATCTCTCATGATTACCCACCCAACATTTCTCATATATGACATATTTATATTGTAGCTGAATATTCATGAATGTATGAGTGTAAGAATAAATCATTTTATTCAGAGATCATGTTTGTAAGTGATGATGGAAAAGTTTGAGATTGGAATGATTTCTTGATTTATTTAGATTCTTAAATCTAGCGAATAGTCTGTGGTCTTGGTTAGTGTGCAGCCTCACACTATAACTCTAAGACTTGGGGAATGTCTTAGGGTTGGGGTGCCTCCGTAGACATGCGGTGTAGTATAATGCATCCTAACTAAGTTCCCAACACGTCCACTAGCTTAATGGGGTTTCGAATAAGATTATAGTCACTTCCATTTACTCAACTTTAATTGTAATCCCTTCAAACCTCAAGTGCAACTGTCTCAGATGTAACTCTAGATGATGTAGATAAAGATATGGATGATCTGGATGTAGAATTGCCAAGTCTGTTGGCGAAAGTAAAACTCTAGCGGTGAAGTAGCAAACAAAAGGGCTCTTCCGTCTCGCCATCTAATGGAAGTGCGGTCCAATAGAAGGATAGGTCTACTCCAAAACTACGCCACTGAGACGAGTGAGAGAGATTCTCCGGAAAAGTCATTCTAGAAACTGGACCGACCGGTAACGGGCAACCGAGCTCGTACGAAAAACTAAAACCAAGGATCCCCCGCCTGGGTATCCTTAAAACAAAGGGATCAACGGAACTGGTCAAAGTCGGGATCCTAACGAGGCGTTAAACCACTGCGAGTTCGCGTAAAAACTGAAGAAGAGACTGGGATCCTAGACCCGTGCACTTGGCAGCCGCTGCCCTAATTAGGCTTCCTTTCCTCCGCCCAGTTGAGAGTCACCGCACCCTCATAAGGTTAAGTGTAAGGGTCACTGTGACAGGCACTATTAATTATCAATATCAATGATTCACTATTTTCTTTCCTTCCTTGACTATTTAAACCTTCTTCTATATCTCCTACAAATGACTTACAGATCTAAGTATTTGTCACAACTTTTCTTTGGTGATATAAATTAATAGATAATTATATTTAAAGATCAATTGATTAGCATATTCTAAAAGGATCATCTGGATCTTTCAATTTATAATTTGAATCAAAGATCAACCAATAACTTTAATCCTTCCTAAATCAATTAAAGGTTCACTTATTTCAACTTGAGATCTAAGCAGAAAATCCTATGTTTAGTGTGAGAAGGCAGCACTATCTCATAATTCATGATACATGGACTATCATGATATCTCAGTATAGTCAATGTAAAGGAAGTGGAAAATGTTGAAATACCCTGTACAGTGCATATCTATACAACAGTGATGGTTCATCATCTTGAAAGGCATCAAAAAGACCAAGCTAAGCTGAAAAAGAAGATAATTAGAGCATTTCAAGAGGTCGTGTTGAGAAAAAAATAATGTGTGAATGGTCCATACAGTGAATAGATACTGCAACAGGGCCTTGAAGTTACTATACTTAAATTAGATATTATCAATTTATTAACCTGTCATTGTGCAAAAATTTGCATATTGATACATGTATTGCATCTGAAAACATGTATATACAATTCCATAATTTCTCCTGTAGCTTAATGTCTACAATTTTCTTTACTGGTATAACCTCCATAATATTAAAAGATGATGCCATCAATATATAACGTATACAATCTGATCAAGATCATGACCAGGTTATACCAAAATTACGATCAACGTGATTTATAATGTTTGATTTTGAAAACCAATTTCGGCAATATAAATTTCCTTTTCTATTAATCTTCCGATCTTTGTAAATTTATTATACAACTAATACAGTCAAAGGCTCAAACTGTAAAGACCTTAGACTGTTATATCGGTATTAGGCTAATATATTAATACGTAAACCATAAGCTATGATTTTAGTTCGGAAATGGTTAGGTAAACAGAATCTGAGAATCTCGACATGGTATTCTTAAATTAAACAAATTTGATTTGAGATTTTAAATCTGTAGTATGAATAAAAAAAATAACAACTGTTTAAATAACAATCACTCCAACCTATTAATTTAGATATTATAGATTAGCAACAATATTGAGCTGTAGTAGGATCCTAAGATAAGAGAAGAGGGAAAAATAGATCTAAATTGTGTGAAATACCATGCATGGCAGCAAGAAAAATGAAGAGGGAATGTACCTATATATATTTAGATCACAGATGATCTGATCCGCACATGCATCAGCTGTTGAATGGAGGATGCTGCAACAAGAGCTTGGAAAGAGGCAAAATCTCACGTTTCTGGACAGGTTTTTGGCTTCTCTCGGTTGAAGATGAAACCGACAGGGAGAAAAGAGGAATTTGGGAATTAAAAGGGAAAGGGAGAGAGAGCAAGGTTTCCACGTTGGGAATCCTATTGGCCACCTGTCCTAGTGAGAATGAATATCAGCCATGACATCAGCAGGCTGACATCAGCCTGCTGATGTCATAAATCCCCTCTTTTTTTGCTGGAACTATACTGTAGCACAGACAGTAGCGCAGTAGCGCAGACTGTACTTATTTATTTTTTTAATTTTTACCATTGATTTGATATATAAAAGTTAATCGTATTTACACCTCAGGCATCGAATTTTTACGCGAAATATCTCAATTTGATCATCTCTGAACGACGATCAATATGAGTATAATATTGATATACTTTCGATCAGATTTTGGGTGTCCAAATAATTCAAGATACGGTTTTGTTTTACGGTTAAATTTTGCCAAATTTAAATACCAAACGACCTTCGATTGACGAACGGTCAATTCCGTTGGTCTTGTTTTGTCGAATCGGATCTCATGGTGGTCTTGGTTTATTTTACGGTTTCCAAATTTGTGTCGCATCTTTATCGGACACGCATTACGATGCAATTGATTTTTAGTTGATTCCGTCCGAATGACTTTTGATTCACGAACAATTAGTCGATATAAGTCATCTAATGTTGTCAGATAACTTTATTGGGTTAAACAGACCCTAATCGGGTCGGATTCGGGTTTGTGGTTACAGATGTTACAAATATAAAAACCTCAAAGGGAGTCTCATCCTCGAGACTCGAGTCAAGGTCATTAGGTGTTTTGTTTTGATTTCATAAGACCATAAAAACCTCAAAGGGTTTTAAACCCATAAAAACCTCAAAGAGAAAACAAGCCATATATTTTAAAATATATCTAATTACAAAAGCTTGCTTGATTATTACCTCAGAAAAATTGCGGGTATCGTGCCCGCATGTCGGCTTCGGTTTCCCATGTCGCCTCCTCGACGCCGTATCGGTGCCACAACACATTGACCAATGGAATCTCCTTGCTGCGAAGCTTCTTCACAGCACTATCAAGTATCTGCACTGGCTTCTCCTCATAAGTCAGATCTGGCTCTACGTCAAGATTCTCATAACTGATGACGTGTCGAGGGTCGTGCACATACTTCCTCAGGTTGGATACATGAAAGACATCGTGAATAGCTGATAGATGTGGAGGAAGAGCTACTCGGTAAGCAACCTTCCCTACTCTAGTGAAAATCTCGAATGGACCAACATATCGTTGCACCAGCTTGCCACGAATACCGAATCTCTGTATTCCCTTCATGGGAGATACTCTAAAAAATACTCAATCTCCAACTTATAATTTATAGGAATGTTGTTATAAAATAGAAAGCGGAAGCAAAACATGGAAAAAGAATAAACATCACAAAAGAACAGCGGGATTAACGTGGAACCCTACTCCGTGAGGAGCGGGATGAAACCACGGGAGAAGCCCCTGAATTGGGCGTATTTGTCTATTGACTTTCTCAATGAGTACAGGAGGTCTGGGGCTCCTTATATAGCCTTCCCAGAGCCTCCAAGTCCCACTGTTGGTCCATGTGGGACTAAACACATGATGGGGTAAATGGATCTTCTCCAGGATCCATTTACCCTGCTACAACTCAACATGGCGCACTACCAAATACTCTAACACTCCCCCTCAAGCTGGAGCATGCAATGCTCAGCTTGGACAAACAGAAAGAAACTCAACTCACGCTACAGGACACTACGGACAATATCAACCCAACGCGCACATGCTGCAGTCGAGGACGTTGCTTCTCATGCCGTGCAGGTGAGGAGGACGAACGGGCTGGAGTGTGAGTCAACTGAAGACTCGGAATCTGACCATCGAGTCTGAACTTGCGCCTGAAGTCTCCTTGTCGGAGAACTGGGTCTCTCCCATCTGGCTCAGAGAATGGTGCACTGCTCTGGTGTACCTATGATACCACATGAAAACCCTTGCCAACATATGGCATAAGGAATGATCCTCTGCTCTGGAGTCCCTATGGCTCACATGAAAACTCTGGCCTGACAACTAGAAGAATGATGGGGACCTCTGACAATGATGGCAACTTATGCTCATATGACAATGACCGCACACTTGTGCGTGTCTGAAACTGGACTTGGAACCTTCTGACGTCGAGTCTGAACAACTGTAGAGTCTGATCATCTGGCTGGTCTTGAGACTGTTATCTGAATCTGGCTCGGAATACAAGACCTGTGACTCTACATATATACTCCCCCTTTCTCCCATACTTGTCGAAAAAACATGGACATCGACTAAGTTGGGAGAAGACAAGACAAATAGGGGTACACAATACCAATAAGCCGTTACAAATTTTTTTCGGCTTCTCAAAACACTTTTGGCCGTTTCATTTTTTTTTACGGCTCTTGACAAACAATTTTTTTTTGAAACACATTTTTTTTAAAGCCGTTTCACATCATTTTTTTTGAAAAACCTTTTTTTTTAAAAGCCGTTTCATTTTTCTTTTCGGCTTTCGCAACGTTTTTTTTTTTGAAAAATACGTACGACTTTTCTTTGTACGCGACTTCTTCTTTTTTTTTTGTCAAAAATACTTGCGTACGGCTTTTTATCTCTTTTTTTTGTACGCGCCTCTTTTCCTCAAAACCTTTTTTTTTGCAAAACTTTGCGTACGGCTTTTTTTATTGTACGCGTCTTTTTCTTTTCTTTTTTTTTTAAAAAAAAATTAGCCCACGTGGGCCCAAACATATTACAGCCGCCCTCTCCTTTTTTTTTCTTCTTCTCCTCTCTCTCTCCCTTTTTTTTATGAGCTCCCCCTTTTCTTTTCAAATACACGGCCCTCTTCCTTTTTTTTAATGTATATATACCGTGGCCCACTATACCTTTCCATAACATTTTTTTTTTTAAAAAACTCGGGCCAACGGGCCCCCGCTTCACGCGTTTAGGGTTCCCAATTGGGAACCCATTGCTATAACGCCGCCGCCTCCGCATGGGTTCCATCGGGGAACCCCTCGCCTCGCCGAACAAGCTGTGAAATGGGAGGATCGCGCGGAGATGCAAGGAGCCGGGTCGATGCCTGTCGAGGCGCGATGCTGCGGCGGGAGGGGTGGCCAGAGGCTTGATCTCCTGCGCCTGGGCGATCACGTGCGGCTGGGCGATCGTCTGAATCCCCGAGAAAGATGCGCGTCGCCTGGGGCTCTGGAGGAGCTTCTGCACGATGGACTTGGAGGAGAGGGGAGCGCCGCCATCCCTGGTTCTGTGGTTCCCGCGTGCCGTTCACGAGATATCGGCGCCGCCTGGGCGCGGCATCACGCTGCCAAGGCCACCGTGAAACGTGCGGGCTGGTCTTGTGCGCTTCCGCCTGAAGCGCGAGATGGAGGTGTTGCACCGGAACTGAGGTTTCGCCGGCACGAGATCGAGATCGGGAGAGGGATGCGCGTCGTCTCTTGGAACTGTAGCAGCAGGAGGTTCCGCCTGGAGCCTCTCTGGATTGTGCTTGGGAGAGAGGCACCGCCAAAGGAGAAGACGAACTGGAGTCTTGAAGGATGGGTTGCGGTCCTGTTGGAGATTTCGCCAGAGAGGGAAGCGCAAGGAGGCTCTTTGCCTGCTGGAACCGAACAGGAAGGAGGGCATGATGTCGCCTGGAAGGGAGAAGTCGCAGGAGATTGCCGTTGCCGATCATGTGGAGGCGATGTGGACTTGCGCCGCCCAGATGGGCGCAGCCGGAAAATAAATCTAGGGTCTGAAAAACCCTAGAACAGGAAATTGAACGAACACGATCTTCAAAAAAAAATCTTCACTAACAAATAATGACTCGAATCTCGAATATAAAAATGAATCATGAAATCCTCGAAGATCTAACCCGCTCTGATACCATGTTATAAAATAGAAAGCGGAAGCAAAACATGGAAAAAGAATAAACATCACAAAAGAACAGCGGGATTAACGTGGAACCCTACTCCGTGAGGAGCGGGATGAAACCACGGGAGAAGCCCCTGAATTGGGCGTATTTGTCTATTGACTTTCTCAATGAGTACAGGAGGTCTGGGGCTCCTTATATAGCCTTCCCAGAGCCTCCAAGTCCCACTGTTGGTCCATGTGGGACTAAACACATGATGGGGTAAATGGATCTTCTCCAGGATCCATTTACCCTGCTACAACTCAACATGGCGCACTACCAAATACTCTAACAAATGTCATTAGTATGAGATTAAGTTGAATATATATATAAGTCATGATTGAATGGATGAAGAGAAAAATTTACAGGATTACCCGAAACTCCAAATCTCTCCTCCGACGGTCTTCATAGCTCTTCTTGCGGCTTTGTGCCGTCAGAAGCCTCCGTCTCACAAGATCAACAACTCTCGCAGTCTCCTCCAAGAGATCTACAGAATATAGAGTATGATCACCTACCTCACGCCAACTGAGAGGTGTGAGGCATCTCCGCCAGTATAGGGCTTTGAATGGTGCCATGCCGATACTGGAATGATAGCTGTTGTTGTACGTAAATTCAACCAATGGAAGATGGTCCTTCCAAGATCCTTTCCACTCCAAAGTGCAAGCACGGAGTAAATCCTCTAGTGTCTGAATGGTGCGCTCACTCTGCCCATCTTTCTGCGGATGATATGCAGAACTCATCTTCAGCTCTTTCTGTAGTGCTGACATGAACTGATGCTAATAATGCGATGTAAATTTTGAATCTCTGTCAGATACCACCTCTCGTGGTATACCATGCAGTCTGATAATGTTCTGCACATATAGCTTAGCCAATCTGGATGAAGTGTAAATCGTGTTGTGTTGACATGTATGAAATGAGCTGACTTGGTCAACCTATCAACAATGACCCAAATGGAATTATGACCCCTTGGTGTCTTCGGCAACCCCGTGACAAAATCCATCGAAATGCTCTTCCACTTCCACTCGGGAATGGGGAGAGACTGCTGTATTCCTGGTGGGCTCCTGTGCTCGACCTTGACCATCTGACAGGTCATGCATCTGCTAACATGCTGAGCCACATCGCGCTTCATTCTATCCCACCAGAAATGTCGACGCAGATCACAGTACATTTTTTGACAAATTTATTTTTTTTACAATTTTCAGATTGTATTTTACAAATCTCATATTATTTTTTACATGTTTTATCATCTATTAACAATCGTAGAACCCCGTACTAATATTACAATGTGAGCACGGATTTTTATAATGGTAGCGTGAATATTATAAATCTCAAATTTTTATCGTTTTATCTCTCGCTTAACAATTGATAAAATACTAATTGTTTATTTATTTTACAAGACTTGGTATGAATATTGCAAAGGTAGCACAAACTTTCCGAAGATCCATACAAATTTACTATAGAAAGATATCCATAACCTATAAATCACTGGATGGGAATCTAAAAAAATGTATTGTAGCGATTTATAAAAACTGAATATAGATATTACATAATTCGTTTTACGAAGGACATTATAATTTTACAAAAGCAACATACTTATTTACCAAAACTATTGGCTGGATGTGTAATAATAAATCTATTGTCAAATTTACTAAATTGAATGTAAGTTCTATGAAAACTCATCGGAATCGAAATTGTACAGTTTACAATTACACTGTTAAACCCTGTTCGTTGAGAATGAATCTAGAAATTTATTAATGAAGGCATGGCGAAAAATGCCAAATCCAGATAAGCCTAAAATGGTAAATCGAAGCTATTGATTGAATATCGAATTTAATGACTGGGATGACGAAACTATCTTTTTGGATAACGTTTTGGAAGCACACGTTGTATCGAGATCCTATGGATCTCGTTGATTGCTCACCGAGGAAACGATGAGACTCAATCTCATTTGAAACATTCCCTATATATAGGAGAAACTTCTATTGGGATGTGGTCCTTCACTCCTTAGTTCAGGGGGCTACCTCCATTTTTGTTAAAAAAACACCAACACTTTAGTTAAATAGGTAAAATTTGTATTATAATGGCTTGGAGCAGGAGGACTCAGATCATCTTTCTTTGGTTGCATTGCTTCCACTGTTGTATGGGAGTGGGCAGTGATGCATTGGCTTCACTTCGCGGACGGTTCGCCATTCTGGAGATTGGCTAGGGAGGTTTATGGTAGCTCGTAGGATGACGCGACGGGCCCTTTGCTCTCATGTGGGCTATTCGGTGTGCCGGAAATGAGAGTATTTTTTGTGGGCGTCCTTTTCGGCGTGAAAAGGTGTTGGGACATTTCAGGGTTTTGGTGTTGTTTTGAAGTGACGTGTAATTTTGGGGGTGTGGTGAGGTCTGGTTGGTTTGTCCATATAATCCTTTTTTAAAAAAGCGCGTCTTGAGGCGGTGAGGCGTAAGCCTCAAGGTGTTTTTTGATAAAAAGCGCCTCGAGGCGTAAGCCTCACCCAGAAGTTCTGAGGCGTAAGCCTCTGGGTACTGTGAGGCGATGAGGCAGTCGAGGCGAGGCGGAGCCGTAAGCCTCAAGCACATGTCTTTTTTTTTAATTTTTAGGTTATGTACTTTGCACATGACCTTGTTTTACCATAAACATTATACATTTTTTGCTAGTATTGTTTCTATGTTCAACCTTGCATATTTCTATAAATATGTCCATACAAAGAGAAGAGATTTCTTGAAACAAGTGAAGCTCGATGATCTTGTATACATCATATTCAATTTATCATATTGCATCCACACATACTAGTTGTATTGTACACAACGTCCACGATTGTGCTTGAATTGTAATAAAATTATTATACTACTTGTAAGTTTGCAACATGATGTTGTTATTTGTTTGTTATTAAAATAGTTATCACATATACAAAGAAGCACAGTTGAAAAGAAACACATGGAGTAGAATAATTATTATGCTTTGTTGTGAATAGCGGAAACAATCATGCGCCTAATATTAGTTTTCTGAACTTCTATGCTTTCATCGCATATGTGTTGTACCTTTTACTAGTGTGAAATTGATTTTGAATATGTTTTTGGCAAATCTTAATATTATTATATATATTTTAGTGTATTTTGCTTAGTTTTAATTTTTCTTTTAAAAAATTGAGGCTTACGCCTCGCCTCACATTTCGAAGAAACGCCTCGAATTGCCTCGCGCTTTTTTAAACCTTGCCTGTAATTTATCTTTAGTTTAATAAAATTGTGGTGGGTTCCAAGCTTGGGACTGCACCTGTCTCCTAAAAAAAGTGTATTATAATGCACAATTTTGATATTTGTGTTTAAAAAAAATACAATGTACAATTTTGTATTTTACACTATACAGTTTTCACAATTTACTTTATAATATACAATTATAATACAGGCTTTTTACTTATTTTACTAAAGTAATGGTGTTTTTTTTACAAAATGGGGTGGCCTTCCTGGAAGGGTCACATCCCATTTGAAGCCCCCTATATATGCACCTTTCCATTGAGAAGAGGGTTCATTAGGAAAAATATAGGCATGCAATCTCAAGCATTCATTTATGATTTCTTACATCATTTATGACAAAAATTAGCCCACGGTCTTATAAAGCAACCATTTGGTTTTGACAAATATTGTTCATTTCCCCCCTGCATTCGCATCTTTGTATATAATTAAATCTAACCTTGTCGTTTTACGAATATGATCAATATGTATGGGAATATTATATGCAACTAAGAACTATTATAATTCTATAACTCAATATTTCAACAAGATTAAAGTCATTTAATGAGATGCATATACATAGGAAATTGCCAATCAAGATTAAAATCTTTGACTTGGAATAAGGAAGTAAAATGTATGGTTGCATTTGTTTTCCCTAAAAAAAGGCCACAATTGTAATAAAACTACGAAAGAATCATAAAACAAAAAATTGTAAAATGATAAAAACGAATCGTAATATATAAACATGAAACTATAAAATTTTACAAAATGGAGATTAAATATCCGTGTTTCAAAAAGCAATGCATATGATGAGCATCGTAAAATCGACCATCAAACTTGTAAATTCTTTTTACGGAGATAAAATGCCAAGAGTATCATGTTTGCTTGTAAAACTTTATATTTCAGATGCAATATAATTTGTATGACTGATAATGTAAAAACGACCATGAAATTGTATTAAATTTATTAGTCCTTGAAGTTTTTGTGTGTGAAAATATTCTTATTTTGGGTTGTCGACATCTTAAACACAAAGGGGAGGCATTTTAAAATGGACAGGAATCCAGCATTGCAAGTTTGCAGGAAATTCATTTTCCTTTTCTTATTTGAGATAGGAGAAGAAAGATTTGATGAACATTTAATTTTGATTTAAAAAAGTAAAACACGTGGCTTGGTGGGTTCCGCTTCAAAAACAACTAATGACATAAAAATGATATCAATTGAAATCGCTAAATGGAAATTAAACTTATCATATTGAGTTCTTATATGTTTCTTTGGAGATTTCCTCTCTTTTGTGGAAAATTCAGATTTGGATTCATGCCACGTCGCTTAAGTGTTGAAGGTATCCACTTGTTGAGGAGAACAATGAAGATTTATAGAGAACCTTCGTATGATTTTTATTGATTTGGAGATGGTTTATGATTTAGTCTCATGGCTTATATTGTAGAGAGTTTTAGAGAAGAGATAGATACATGTACTATATACTAACCTTCTAAACGATATGTATAATGTGGATTCATCTTGTGTAAGGATCTAGTCCGGGAAGACTGATTATTTTGATATTTGCATCCGTCTGCATCAAGGTTCAGCTTTGAATCCATTTCTTTTTACTTTGATTATGGACGAATTGACTAGTCACATTCAGGATGAGATACCTTGGTGTATATTGTTGGCTGATATTATTGTGTTGATTGATGGAACTAGAAATGGAGTAAATTAGAAGCTTGCGATTTGGAGACATACCTTAAAGTCTAATGGGTTTTGTTACTTTTGTATAAGTAGGGTCAAGACTAAACATATGAAGTGCATATTTGATGTAAGCAGTAATGAAGGAACCAAGGTGAAGATTGGAGACGATAACATTCAGAAGAAGGTTTCTTTTAGATATTTGGGATCTATTTTGCAACATGATGGGGAAATCGATGGAGATGTTACTCATAGTATAATGAAGGTTGGCTAAAGTGGAGAGGAGCCTCTACTGGCGAGGCCATCTCCCATTATAAGTAGGGTCGGCTACATGGAGTCTTGCTCAAATCTATGTTGAAAGATTCGATTTTTTTATGTTGGTTGTTGACTACCTAATGCAACCCCCACAAGGGAGGATGTGAACCCTGTCTTTTGGGTAGTAGGCACACTACATTACCCCCGAACTATTTAAGTGGGTTCAGAGGAGCCTCTAATGTTCTAAAAAAATGGCAAAGCCTTCTCCCACTATAAGCAGGGTCGGCTACATGGATTCTTGCTCAAATCCATGCTGAAAGATTTGATTATTTTTACGCTGGCTACTGACTATCTAATACAACCCCCATGAGGGGGGATTTGAACTCTGATCTTTTGGGTGGTAGGCACACTGCATTATCACCAGACCATTTATGTGATAAGAAAATTCCCTTCAAAATCAATGGAAAATATTGCAAAGCAACTGTGAGACCTGCTATGCTCTATGGATTTGAGTGCTCTCATGTGAACCATACACGTGAAAAGAATGACAATGACATAATGAAAATGCTATGATGGATGTGTGGTCATACGCGAAAAGATCGGATTCAAAATGATATGATCAGAAGGAAAGTTGATGTAGCTCAGATAGAGGATAAGATGAAAGACAACTGCGTAAGATGGTTTGACTATTTGCAAAGGAGATCGACTAATGCACCAATTAGAAGATGCGAGATTTGGTATGTCGAGTCAGCTTAAGAGTGAGCGAGGAAAGACCCAAGAAGTGTTGAAATGAGACTATTCGAAGGGATCCTATTGGATTTAAGCTAGAGAATGACCTAGGATAGATCTGAATGGAGGCAAAGAATCCATCTAGCCGACCGTGCTTAATGTGGGAAAAGACTTTGTTTTTGTTGTACATTTCAATTTTGAAATAATAAAGTAATGACAATCATTTTTATATTACCATTAAACCCTTACAAAAACCGTGTTTTATGGACAATGACGAGCCTACTGCCATATAAAATAGGACGTTGATGAAATCAAGGCTTTCTGGTTTTGATATTTACTCCCAGATTTTTCAAGTTTAACAGTAGTCAGTGCTGTATCCAATGGTCGATTAAGGCAGTTGGCTTTCTTTTTGTTTAATTGCTTCCCTGTGGTATATTCACAGTAGGCTAGATGATTCCATCCCTATTCTTTCACTTAATCGGTTCTCTCCTTTCCTGGTCTCCTTGGGCCTCTCAGAGGTTTTATTTGTACATAACATGCACGTTCTGCTTTCCCCTCCAAATATTGTTGCATGTTCTTGCTCAGTTTCATGCAGATTGACATTTTTTTTGCTTCACTAATATGCTTTTACCGGTAAAGACCTTTTTTAATGATGAATCCATAATTTTTCCGTGAAACAAAGGTCTGATAGTTTTTTTGTCTTTAATTGTTGATATTTTTTTTCCTTTAATTGTTTTTTATGTCCGATTCTGCTAGGTTACTTAAGGGTTTCAATTCAATATACCTGCCGCCACTCTATTTTTTGCAGAATCATTTTCCTTTTTACATTTGATGATACTATATATAAAAAATAGCGAAACCTTCTCCCACTATAAGTAGGGTCGGCTACATAGATTCTTGCACATGATGATACTATATATCTACAGCTAAATTCTGCTTTGATCAATTTTCTTTCTCTAATATGCATTTAATTGGCCAGATGTTTGTAGGGGTAGCAGCAGCTCGAGTTAAAGATCTTTTTTCTAGTGCTAGGTCATTTGCTCCTTCGATCATATTTATTGATGAGATTGATGCAATTGGAAGCAAACGAGGTGGGGTCGATATTGGAGGGGTGAGATGAGCTTGATCTTCACTTCATATGTTGCTGAATTAAAGCATGCAAAATAATGTACTTTACTCCATTTCAGTTATTGAACGAGTCATCATATTTGAAAACATAAATCTGCTTTGAGAAGCTTTTTGAAATAAACAAACTAACATTAACAAATGCACTTTATTCCACTTTCCTAATACTTTGTCTCCACCAATCTCACTTTGAATCTTGTAATATAAAATTCAGATGGTCAAGGACAGCGTGGAGGCTGATAGCCATATTATGGGCTATTTGGTCAACTCGCAATGAGGTTATTTTAGAGAAGAACGGAACGGTTCTATATTGAGAATGTAATACACCTAGCAAGATCTCTTCTCAAGACATGGCTCTTATAATTCAGTCACTAATATATCTGGGGCCGACACCTAGCATGTTTCTCCCTTTTTGATTAAAAAAATAGTCAAGGACTGCCTTATTTCCTGTTCTCAGGGTGGTGCTGAAAGGGAGCAAGGCCTTCTTCAGATACTAACTGAGTTGGATGGCTTTAAAGAGTCAACATCGCAGGTATACCGCTGCACTTTGTAAATTGTCATGAAAAATGATTACTAAACTTTATGGCCAGCCAGGTTTTAGTCATTGGAGCTACTAATCGATTAGATATATTGGACCCGGCTCTTTTGAGAAAAGGGCGATTTGACAAGATTATAAGGGTTGGTTTGCCATCTAAAGAGGGGAGATTGGCCATATTAAAGGTGAACAATGATATCTGGGAATAGGTATTCCTAGGTGCACGAATGATGACTCTAAAGCTACTTACTTATCAGGTCCATGCCAGGAACAAGTATTTCAGATCAGAGAATGGAAAGGAGGAACTTCTCCAAGAAATTGCTGAACTCACAGTTGATTTCACTGGAGCAGAGTTACAAAAATATACTGTCAGTACGGCCAGTGACTGGTTTTTTATTTGCTTATCATGAAAAGAACACCGTTCTCAAGTACTAGATTGGTTGTTAGGAATGAAGCCGGAATTTTAACTGCGAGAAAGGATCTGGATTACATTGGACGGGATGAACTACTTGAGGCCCTCAAGAGAGTAAGGCCTCTTTCGTTCTATAAAATAGACTTGAAACACGGTGATTACATAAGGATGAAACATCTGATTTTTTTTTCAAAATTTGTTTGTTGATAGTCCCTAACTTCATTTTCTTGCACAGCAAAAAGGAACATTTGAAACTGGTCAAGAGGATAGTACTGTTATACCTGAGGAACTACGGTTGAGGTTGGCATACCGAGAAGCTGCAGTGGCTGTCTTGTCCTGCTACTGTCCTAATTCACACCATCCTTTCACTGAGGTTGTTCAGTGCAAACAACATTTAGCAGCCTGACGTCGTTTGACATGTTTGTACAAAAAATATAATATTTTTTATTATTGTCACAGACAAATATTCATTCTATCGCGAGTAAGCTGAATATGCAGTATGCCGAAACATCTGGGAAGGCTTTCTCAAGGAAAATAGATTTTGTGAACTCCATAATTCGAGCATGTGCACGTAAGTTTTATATATTGTGAAATTTACTTTTGAATACCTTCAATATCTCCATATATTAGTTAATGGAGTGAGAGTGCTATTACACCATTTGGCCCTTAACAATACATGTAAGCTGCCAAACTCCTTTGTAATTACAAGGGAAACAACCACCCACCTTTTGTTATCATCAAATGATTAAATTATATACAATGGAAGAGAATGAATGAGCTGTTTATTCTATGACCATAGTGCTCCTTTATATAGAGAAGACTAACCCTAGAAGGAAAATAATCAAAGGAAAATTACAAAAGAAAGAAATAAGGAATTACATAAATGCTAATTTCTCTAACACTCCCCTTCAATGTGGAGCATAGATATCTGTCATGCTCTGCTTGGAAATAATGTTATGGAATGGCCCACTAGCTAGAGCCTTGATGAATATGTCAATTGTCTTTTCCTCTGAGCTGGTGTTAGAAGTAGAGATGAATCTCTTATGTATTATATCTCTATTGTAATGGAAATCCATCTCAATATGTTTAGTTTGTCATGGAAAACTAGATTGTTGGCAATGAATAGTGCAACCTTATTGTCACATAACAACTGTATGGGAAGAGTTACATCAATAGTCGGGTCAATCAAAACGAACCTGACCTACATCATCTCAGTGCTTCCTTTCGCCATGGCTTGTTATCCAGATCCATCACTTTACCTAGCAACCACGGTCTGCTTCCTATAAACACTGCAAATCTAGAGTGGGACTTACTGTCTTTTGGACATCCTGCATAGTCGGCATCTGCACTAGTCATGATGGCAAAATATGTCCCTCTGTTGAATAGTAATCCTGCACTTAAAGAAGACTTCAGATACCTTAGGATCTTGCGGATCGCATCCATGCGAGTCTGATGTAGTTGCTCCACAAATTGGCTGACTTTGCTCACTGCAAAAAAGATATCTGGTATGGTGATAGTCACATAGACAAGCTTCCTCACGAGTTCCATGTATCTCCTCTTGTCCACCTCATATGTATCATTATCATAAAGCTTCATGTTGGGATCCATAAGAGTGATGATAGGTCTGCAATTTGCCATCATTGTCTTAGAAGGAGATCTATAATGTACTTCCTCTGAGTCGTAACAAACCTCTCTGATTTCTGGCTATTCAAGCTTAAGGAGATATCTTAGTTCACCACGGTTCTTGATGATAAATCGTTGTCTATGGAACTCCTTAGCCTAATTGACCTTCTTTAAATCATCTCCAATAATAATGATGTCATCAACATAGATCAAAATGACAACAATACCTCATGGTGTCCTGTGTACAAAGAGCGAGTAATCTGCAGTTGACGTCATGAAGTGCTGTTGTTCTATTAGGTTCGAGTTCTTCTAGAACTATGCTCTTGGACTCTACTTAAGACCATAAATATCCTTATGAAGTCAGCCTATCTTCTGATACTCTACTCAAGGTTAGAAATATTGATATTGATATCGTATCAATCGATTCGAAAAGAGATATATTGAGGATATGTCGACGATATCGGTGGAAGTTTCGGAAATGGCTCATCTTAGTTCTTAAAATAATAAATAACATATAAATAAGCCTTATATACTATAATAAGGTGTATTTAACACACCAATAGACATTATATCGCACATATTATTGTTGTTAATGCTGACTTCTTACTAATGGTTGTTGACTACCGAGAGGTATTGAAAAGGAATTGATGAAAGTCAAAACATAACAACTTAGAGATATAAAGGACATGCATCTAACATATTAGCTTTATATCATATTACATATTATGTACAAACAAAATGTTGCGTTATTATATATCAAGCAAATAAACGAACGAACATAACGACACATAGTTTCTAAAGAATGTCATTCATAATTTTGAATGAAATAAGTTGAATTAAAATATTTTAGAAACAAAGCTTTCTAACTGAGCTAAAGAAAATCAATGATGACTTTAGCAAAGTTTGAAATATTGATATCGATATCGTATTGCTAGGTCTGGAAATAGATATATCGGGATATATTACATACATTTGTGGAGATCTTAAAAAATAGGTCAAAAGAGAAATTTTCTGTTAATTAAATCATTTTAGTTATTAAAAAATTAAGCAATATAGTAACACACTCCTATAGACATGAAGAAAATGTATTTTGCATATAAATAGTATATTACATTGTATACTACATATAAACAAAAGTTTTAGCGATATTTGAAATAAAATAAACAAATATCGCACAATCGCCTATACTATACAGTACGTCAATTCATGATAACCATAAATTTGAAAGAACATGTTCTAATATAGATTAAAAATCAAAATTTTTCATGAACTAAGATAATAAATACGAAGGGCTTATCTTGAATCCATATTAATAAGTTACTAATACATACTAATTATAAATTTGGTTACTTATTCGTGTCGAATTTGTATCCACATGTGTCAATACATTTTGGAGCAACTGCACAAAATCTTGGATAAATCAACCTATAAAGATTGGGAAGTCAAAAACTACCTTACGAGCTCCTTGCTTCTCAACAACAAATACTTAAATCAAGCAACTAGGTTGATATCGATGAGATAATATTGATATTGACTTGTTACCCACATTATCAATCAAAATGATTAGAATTCTGCACTAAACACTTCAAATTGTGCTGATAACAATGTTATGGAATGATATATCATTGACATATCACTCGATATCGATAGATGTCGATATCCGAGACTATATCGGTATCGTTAACTAGCCGATATGGATATACTGTGTATATATCTATGATAATATCTGGATATTACAATCCATGAGTCCGCTTCATCTGTGAACCCATGCGACTGTTGGATATAGACTTCCTCCTGCATATCACCATATAAGAAAGTACTCTTCATATCAAGTTGTGAAAGCGACCAACCTCATACGACAACTTGATATCAAGTTCGGAAAGCGACCAATCTCGTACCACTTCAACATAGAGGAGGATCCGAAGATTAGAATGATAATGCCACGAGAGAGGAGGTGTCGTGATAGTCCACCCCATATGTGGAAGTGAATCCATGTGCCACAAGTCTAGCCTTGTAACGGTTAACACTGCCATATGCTCTTTCTTTCACTGTAAAGATCCACTTCTAGGGATGTCAATATGGATCTACACTTTGAATACCCAACCTGAACTCTCCCCATTTAAGGCCCCGAAACCATCCCATTTACTTTTGGATGGGTTTGAGTTTTGAATTTTCTACCCATGCAGGTATTGATATGGGTTTGGGATTGCTTCGTGGGTACCGGAACCCGGATATGCCCCAAACTCGAATAAAAGATAAATATAAATATAGGTGCGTGTTGCATTTTAGTTATTTAGTGAAAAATGTTTAATATCGAATAGGTATTGATCTACATATATAAAAATCCAACTCAATTTTCTACTCTTTATCCATTTATGCATATTTAACTATCTTTTTTTATTTTTAATAAGTAAAAATCATCAACCCAAAAGAGTTTAATAACTAACATATCTAAACCTTTAATATTTCCTACACATTGCACATCTTTATGTATCACCGTATTAGAGATGATCTTCCTCTAATCTATGTGTGAAACTCTTGTGTACATTTATGAATATCTTAAGATTTTATGGTGTCGAATATGTGGGTACCTACTGGGTACACGAGTATCTGACATGTATATGGATGCCCGCTAGAAGTTACACATTTAATAAATGGACGTGTAATGGGTAATGACTTTGTAAATGGGTACGGGTTTGGTAACATTGGTGCCTCAAACCCGACCTGCTGACATCTCTATCCACTTGCAACCAACAATATAAGCTCCTACTGAGGCAGTAACCAAGCTCCATGTGCCACGTGACTGGAGTGCAATCATCTCTTCTTCCATAGCAAGATGACACTGACTGTCTTGCACAACTTCCTGATATTTACGTGGGATTGCAACGACGGACTACAAATAAGTAAATACGTAAAATTTGACTCCCTAAATTGCCCAATCTAAAAATTAATTAGATTTCACATGTGACTTTCTTTAAATAAAATTTGAAATTGCGAGGGACTTGAAAATATGACTAATCCTATATTTAATTAATGACTCTAATTGGGAACGGATGACAACCATAATTTTCCCCTAATACCCAATTTCACGCTGCATCATTATCTAAAATGTAGTTTTCTTTGGTGCGGATGGTTGCGACATTGTCTTTATAACAGAGTGGAGGCTTGCTGTGAGGTGGAAGGAGGGCCGGGCTTCCTTGACTTGAATACAGTCTGTCAAAAAAGCTGAGTGAGGTTGATGAGTGCTGTAGATGATCTTTTCCCTAAGTCTCTCCTTTGACTGTTATGGAGGATGATGAATTCTATGGACATATTTCGTTTCTGACATCTTTCTTTTAGAGAGAGTAATGTCAGTCCTCCCATTTGGGAATCTCCTTACTCCTAGGGTCAGCAGTGGGAGACTCTTCAGTTCTGGTCTCAAACTGGCCGTGTAGATGCAGTCTGGAGGAGTGGTACCCTTCATAGCCGTGCCATCGCATGTGATAAATAAGAAGAATGTGACCTAGGCACAATTTTGGCACCTTGGAAGGAGAATGGTGGGCTGTGGTTGCAGGCTTTCCACTTCCCACTGCCATATTAAATGTTTGAGGAGTTGATGCAGATGATAGACTTTAACCTCGTTCTGTCCAGACTTCTTTGCTTTGGTTTGTCGAATATCGAGCGGTAATGTTTTAAGTTATCCTCAGGCTATAAGGCCTTCTGAACTCAGAGACCGGATAGTTGATCTCTAGCGAGAGATTGCAGAGTTTTCCGGAGAAGATTTTGGTGGAGGTTTTGTTGTTTGCATGGCTACATAGAATGAGTTGGTTACTAAAAATGTATAGATTCAAATGGACTCCAGGGTACGTCGGTACTTGTCTTTTGTGCCTCTGAACAGGTGGGTGTGGGTAGGTGTGGGCCATCTTTTCTTTGGCTCTAATTTAATTCCAAAAATTTGGTTGGACTGTTAAAATCTTGGTTGAATTGACCACTCCATTGCTGATAGCCTCTTGAGAAGCTTTATGGTTGGGAGGGCTTCTCAAGCAGATGTTGTTTAGAGGGAGAGAGAGAGAGAGATTAAACTTTGATAAATTACCTCAATGGCTGATGGCCACAGGTTCTACTGCCTTTTAAAGATCAATCACCAAATCAGTACCTGTGAAAAGTTCGAATCCACTGAGCATATCCCTGGAGTTGAGAGAACATTGTGTTATCTACCCAGAAAACAATTAGAAGGCGATTTACAAAAGAAAAATGATAAAAATAGCATCATATTTGTGACTCTGCAACTAATATATTGTGGGAAACAGGTTCATTATACGGAAATGTAATGCAACTTAGAAGCATTTCTTAAAAAGTCAACAAACTGTTAATGGCATCGGGTTTCCATTTTATGCAGGAACACAATAATATATAGGTGCAGAATTTTTGCCTTAAGTGTTATCCTTTGGCTTTTTAAAATTGGTGTATAGTATATAAAAGTTTCTCATACATTGATCAATAAATCTGTTAATTGGGTAGTTGCTCGTTATTGGTCATTTTTTCTCATTATGTGGCTCTTCCATATGCATTTGTGGTACTGTTACGTAGGAAATAATTTTTGAGAAGTCATGGGGTGCACATCCTGGGAGATGTCACCAAACTCAAATTTTCATTAAGAGTAAATAAGGCACAAACTTTACAAGGACCAGGCCTCAATGAACACCCTGGCATGTTCAAGTACATTTTCAAATTTATGTATTAATAATTGTTCATGTAAACCCTTCGAATTTGCAGCCAGAGTAATTGAGGAAGAGATGTTTGGCATCGATAACTTGTGCTGGATTTCTGCAAACGCTACTTCAGAAGCTTCAACTCTTGCAGAATACTTAATTCTTCGTACAGGAATGACAGCATTTGGCAAGGCATATTACAAGACACAAAGTGATCTTGTGCCTAATGTATGTACTCATATTTTTTTTCAATTGTCAATGTTATACAGAGTCTACAGACCGGTTTAGCAATGATGGATTTTCCTTATTGCAGCTTGCTGCTAAATTAGAAGCACTCAGAGAAGAATATATGCGTTTTTCTGTGGAAAAATGTAGAAATGTTTTACGTGAATATCGTTCAGCTGTGGAGACAATCACAGGTGGGCAATTGTATATCTGTGGCATTTGTATGTTCAATTCTTTAATGATACCCAACTTTCTCCATGCTATTTTATAAATCTCACATCTATACTGATTCTAATCACTGTACATAAAGTTGATTTTTCTTTGGGGGTTACTTTAGGGTAATGGGTTTCTAGAAATGGCTAGTTTTTTTCTTGTAGTTAATGATATGCTCTGTTAGAGTGTTTATCTTTGTTTAATATTTGAGTTTAATGGCTGCCCCCGCGTCGTTTTCGACGTTTTATTATTTATTATTTATTTATTATTTTGAAAAATATCGTCATGTATATTCATCCCTATATTCCTCCTATATGCCATTTGAATTTCGTCAGAAACAGAGACTCCTACGGCCTCCATCGAGACAATCATTTTTTAACGGTAACAAGATTTTTTAAATCGACACCATCTTGATGGAGGCCGTAGGAGTCTCTGTTTCTGACGAAATTCGAATGGCATATAGGAGGGACATAGGGATGGATATACATGGCGATGTTTTTCAAAAAATAAAAAATAAAAATAACGCCGAAAATGGCGCGGGGGCAGCCCCATTAAACTCTTAATATTTTATGTTACCTTGCTGGATCGCCACTTCCTACCTAGTTGATTAATGAGCTTGCTGAAAAAAGCTTGGTTTCAGATATAAATTCTTTGGAATCGAGGCTCCTACTTTTCATATGCTGCATTTAGTTAAGTTTGTCCATTTCATGTCAATATAATCTTATCTTTTATATATATACAGACATTTTACTTGAGAAGGGGGAAATTAAAGCGGACAAGATTTGGGAAGTATTTGAGAAAGCTCCACGGCTACCTCAGGTAATCTAAATCATCGGTATGATAACCAGCCAATGATCAGTATAATCTTCTTGGTTTGTATTTTATTTTCTCGTCTTTTTTTATGGTCACATTCACATGGATTTTTACAGCTTGATATGATTTATTGCTGTGTTAGTGAAGTGCTAGCCTGGCTTCAAGTAGACTGTTATTTCTATCTATATATGTATGCTGCTTTTGAAGCACATCGAATTTTGGAGTCATTTGGGTCTTGTATGACAGTAAAAAATTCCCAGACTGAACGAAATGCTTCCAACGGTTTTTTCTTATCATACGGTAACCTTATGTTTGCCTAGCTCTTCTTTAACGGTGTGGTGCCACATGCTCCATTATGAGGTTGCCTTATGTCATGTTCTAGGGACTTTGAGTGGCTCCTTTTCTCTTCGTTGCTTGAGACCCTGAATGCAACTACCTCGCTGCCAAGTTTCAGAAATGTGGTGTGGATTCGTTCGGATATGTCATGTAATATGTAGGGGGGAACTGCAATTTTTTTTGTTTTTTACATTTTAAAGTAAAAATAAATGTTAATTCATTATTAATATTCTTTTCTTTCAACAATGTAGAATTTTATAAGATTCAATAACAGAATATAAGGTAAGCATGTAGATTTATTAACACAATAATAAAATCATGTAAACAGCCAATATTTAAGCATTAATCCATTTAATACAAGTCACAAAAACTACCAATAAAAAATAAGGTCTTGAAACTAGTAATAATAGAGCTATATATATATCAACTTTATTTGGAATGCGGACTGAATATGCTGTATATGCGGCTATGTGTAACAATATGCAGTGTTGATCACATAATCCATTGTGTAGAGGATGCACTTCTACCAATCGGCCACATACACATATGCAACCATGCATGTGTTTCATGTGGTTGCATTCTTGAAAACTGAACACTGCTTGCTGCCCATTGGGCGACCGGCATTTGATAGTTCTAAGCACATAGTGACAAACTCAAAGGTCTGATGCATGAATATGTTATTCAATTTATCCCTTGATGAGTTCTGAAATATAAAGGTGTACCATTTCAAACAAGAACACCAAAATATCCAGTTGGTTTGAATTGACGGGAGATGGGATACCATTTCAAACAAGAATGACCATCCGATTCCCTGGGAGATGGGATTCATTGGAACCAGATCTTTATAATGTCCTTCTCAAGGATTAAGACCGGTGTAGGAGTCTACTCATACAAGTTCCGACGCTAAGTAATGCGGAATGTGATAATAGAGTAGTGTAATTGGATCTTGGAGAGATCCAATTGCCATCTTAATGAGTTATTGATATAATATGCAAGTGGGTTAAGCTGATTTTCTCTTTGCAGCTTATGTGTGTGTTGGGGCTGTGGTAGTGGTATTTCTAATTATAATATTTTGGAATGCTTTTTTCTATCGATTCGAATGGCTGTAGATCCTGTTCTTTCCTTTCATCTATTTCTTTTCTCTTTCTCTAATTGCTTGTGTAATTATTGTCGACTACCCCATGTTGTAGAATGGATTGCATTTCTAGTTGGTATTTCAATTATAATGAAAGCCGTTTCTTAATAAAGTATTAGTGTTGTTTTTGTGCCTCAGCCGCAAGTTCATCCTGTGGATGAATACGGAGCACTCATTTATGCTGGTAGGTGGGGAATTCATGGGATTTCTTTACCTGGAAGAGAGTAACTTTTGCACCTGGGAATGTTGGGCATTCGACTTTTGGTGCTCCCCGTCCAATGGAGGTATTATATCAAAAGTTATAGTTGCAATTGTGTAAAACATGATACTGATATTAGCCGTGTTCTTTTGCAGACGCAGATCATCAGCGATGAGACATGGAAATTGATAGATGGAATTTGGGACCAGAGAATTCGTGACATCAAAGAAGAAGTTTCAATGCAAATAGAAGAAGTTCAGGAAAAACCACAATTATTAATGGCAGACCACATTCTATGAGTTCATTTCACATACTATAACAATAACAGGTAATTTATTTGATTTTATTTTCTCCTCCTTCACACTTTGTTGACATGGCTATATGATTTTGTCAAGTATTATTTTTCGTGAGATTACTGAGTTCCTTCAGTTTCTGCCTGACATAGTTCATAATGCATATATAACACCAAAAAGCTGCTTCAAAAGATTTTCTTATGACGGTCCTAGGTAGGCATAGGCCTGCACATCACTTAATTGATTTGACCTAAACGGCTAAACCATAACTGAATCCAACTTCGCCATGTTTGGATTCTTGGATTCCATTCATCCTGCATACTCAGGTCTTGTCCACTTCATACTATTTTGGTTTTAATCAAAATTTTATGACCAGTTTAAATACCGTATTGTTTTGTGTTATTCTATCGTACAACTTGAAGATTAAACCTTTTAAGCTAATGGGTTTCGACCCCTTAAGAACATATTCGGAAGTGAAAGATGGGGATCCGGTAGTCCTTCGCACCAAAGTTATACATAATATAGATTACATATTATGGAGAGAAAGATGGGGCTGCAGCATTGTTATAGCCAACATCGTGGCTACAATGTTGAAATGTGTGCTGTATTTGGCAAAACCTTATTGGGATTTTATTTTAAATAATACGGTTTGTATTTGCTATTTCTTGAACGAATCATTCTTTAGTTTTGGTCCTAATATTATCTTCGGTTGTGTTATAGCTAAAAGTATTATTTATCAGATTTTCCCATGAAAGTTTACTACAGTGAAATTAAAAAGAAAAGAATGGTGCACCTAGATAGTAGGTCAACATATATATCACAAATTCAGCGCAAACCAAAGTGAGCAGGTTAAGCTGGTATAAAACTGATCATAAAAATTCAGTTTTTAACAACAGACAATTCATGTAACCGAAATTCAATTAAGTGCTAAGAGAGAAGGAGCCAAACAACTTTTGCACACTGCGAGGGTGTCAAGGCGCAAGATGGCTTGTGCTTAGGTAGTCAAACAAATGGCATGGGTGTGGAGGTGCAGACGTAATGATGAGATCATCTCTCTGCTTGCAATGTTTGGGTGCTCCATAAGGAGCAAAGTTGATTAATTAGCTGTTCCATTTAAAATTCCGTATTCCTCTTGGATTTATTATGATGAACTGAGGTGAACTTTTAGCCTTGCCATGCGATTACCTCTTAATCAAAAGAATAAAAGAAGTATCGAGAGAACATTCCCACAACATAAAGATGTGAAAAATGAATAAGTGGGTTAACATATAGTTGTATCTCTCTGATTAATGCCATTTGCTAATTATTTAGTGTTTAAAGTTCCCATGATATATCAGAGGCACACATCAGTGTAGGGGTTGAGGCGTCTCTACATTGCAGAAATAAGCTTTGGAGCCACATGAATGATGCATCAATTCCTTCCCTACTCCCAAGTGGCCTGGCTTTTTATTCCCACTTTCCACGTACCTGCTTATGAAGAATCTATTAATGGTCTCATTGCACAGCCACAACCAACTGAACGTCTCTGCTTGGGTGGTGCTCTTCTTTCCTTTGTTCTCCTTCATCAATATTTGTCTGGGATGCTGTCCCCTTCCTATTGAATGCATTGGAACGTTCACTTTCTAAAAGGCAGTGATAGGTTTGGGAGGTTTGTGTTTATTTGTATATATCAATCATGAACTTGACAAATCCATTCTACTCATAATTAAAATAGAAATGTTGTGGGCCTAAGATTACTGTTATGGCAGTTGATCTTCTCATGAAACATGCTTTGACATTCAATTCTAATTTTGATTTTTTCCCAGTGAAAACATCAAAAACATGATGAAGGCTATAGCTCTTGATGATTGAAAATGATACTACAGCTTTCTGCATGCTTGAAATTGAACTGCTTAATTGTTGTGTCACTGGGCTGAGATGTAGCATTATTCTATTAAGTCTTTGAACTTTCTACACGAATTCCCATCTTTTTGGATTATCAATGAAATTTGGCTGACTGCCCACCTTAGAAAATCATCCTTTGGCTTTAAAAAATATTAATTTTATCCTTTCTCTACTTGGCTAAATTGGCAACTGTCATATATTTAATTTCAATATGCAGGACTGATGCAGTGCATTAGCAGGCTTTCTACATGTGAGCTGACACATGCTTTGCGAGGAGCAATTGTTCTCCTGCTCCTTGCTGTCTACCGACAAGAAAGAACTCGTAAGACAGTGATAATGGTCAAGGAAAGAGCGGAATCAGTCAGGTGGAGCTAAAAGCTGTGTCATCACAGTGCCGGGTTAAAATACGAAGCTTTGCTAAAAGCACGACTCGTGTCGGGCTTCATGAAAAGGTACATGACATGGTGTTGTGTACTTGCCCGACCCCCTTTCTTGTATACATCCGCTAAACTACAGAAGATGAAGAATCCTGTGATAGGATAGCATTAGAAATTCTTTTTGTCGAGTTAGGTGGTCTTCAGGGAACATGAGATTCTATACAAACCTCATACATGTATACTATTTGTAATTATCCCCCCTTCCCTTGCTTATTGCTTGTTAGTTTTCGTGGACGCCAACATCAGTTTTCACATTTTCCCGATCTATGAATTTATGCATGTGTGGAGTTTAACTTGACACGTCAACAACAACAACAACAACAAAGCCTTTTCCCACAATTAAGTAGGGTCGCTACATGGATTCCATTTAACTTGACACATCTATTGATTCAAATTACTTGTTGCCGATACAAGTTCAGAAAGCTCCCCTGCTATTTTTGTGGCTTATTCTTCTCCATCAAAGCAATGTTCTGAAGCTTCAGTAGGCAGGAAAATGTACAGGGGATAGAATTCAGTCAATGATTAGATTCGGTTATGGAAAATTGATTTGATCAGATTCCATTTGTCTTAACTGATTGAGATTGGTTGTAGTAGTTCTACTTGATCTACCTGAGTTGGGATCTGTGGATTGTGTGTGCTTGCATATAAATAGAGAGGAGCGCCTCTTGTTATAACGGTCGGCTCTCCGAAAAAGATGGTATATAGTTGAGAGGGCTTTTGTGCTCTAGAGCAGTGGCTTTTTTATTGGTGTTGATGTATCATCTTCTACTGTAAGTTATACTTCTTCGGTGGATTTTGAGGTAATCGATTTGTCTCACAGTGGATTTTCCCTTTCGTATCGAGATTTTCATGATAAATATCTTCTTTTCTGTTGCTTGTATATATAGTGCTCTATATGACACAATGTTCTTTGTCGCAACTTTCGCTAAGGATTGATTTTCACCATAGCATCAAAAGCTCTCTCGGCTGCCCCTTGTAGATCTTGCATGCTTGACAATTGACAAGTTTCAAGGTCGTGCATCAGTTGTACTTGATTTGGGCAGTGTGACAATGCACAAAATCTGTAGGTGGTGGAGATTGCGCGGAGGTGGTGTAGAGATGACACGATGAATTGCGAGGATGTAGCACAGTCGAGGTGTTCAACAATGTATCATAAGGAGTCATGGAGGTGTGGTGACTAAGAGAAGCAGCAACGGATTAACGGTGCGTGGTTGGTCTACACTGGGAAGCACAACAAAGCCGTGGGGTGGCACGAGAAGGCACAGTGCGAGATGGTGGTGACTACATCATGATGGCCTGGCAATGTAAGGATGGCATGGCGAGCAACTACTTGAGTTGTATTTGGGTGCATAGGACAGTGATTACTCTCATGTGGAAGCAAGCAATGAGCTTGTAGAGGGATGCAATCAAATACAGATATATTCGACGGAATCATTGCTTTATCCATCTTATATAGGCTTTGATATATGGATTTGAATCTATTTTAAAATGGCCACGAATATATTTTTTTAGTGTCTGAAAATGTTATTATATATAATTGTATATCTTCTTTTAAATTTAAAAACTAATTGTAGATGTATTTATAATTGTATAAAATGATATAGTATGATTTCTTATGCTGTATTTGGATAATTATTTTGGAATTAATATATTTAATTTTTTTCATATGTAAGGAAAAATAGATACACCTATTGTCACATGTGAGCCACTCAATATGTGTATATTTGAGTTCATCTTCAAAGTATTCCTTTTATTTTGTATTTGAATCAGTACTTTCTTTTATCTTGATATGCAACACATTTTGATATTTAGCAATATCTATATCTGCATTCATATGCACGCTAGGTTTATCTCTTCTTTTTCGATCGGTTTGAATGAAAATGAATGGATAAACATTGTAGATAGAGTCACAATAGATCATGTAATGGTGATATTATCAATTTATCATCAGGTAGTTTATTTTGGAAGAAAATTCCCATATCGAGGGAATATGGGATATTATGATTTGGATCTTTCAACTAGTGCAGCTCCCACGAGATCGAAGAAGATGGATAATTTCATCATCCCTTTATTTCTAGAGTAGAAAGAAGGAAAAGATAACTGGTTCATCTATTTAAAGGAGATGAATTCAACTAAAGGTCATTAGAAGTTATTCTGAACTTTGAGAATAAAAGTTGATATATTATTAAAATTGTCAGGAACTCTAACATTCCTCATTACCGTTAATTACTCACGAGAGTCTAATGATAATTAAGATGACATAGCTTAATTCTATAAACTAATCCTAATTAGTATAGATCAATTATTCTGACAGACTAACTAAACATAATTAACACTAACTAATCTTCATAAATATTAAACATGGGCAATAAATTTGCATGTGCGAATGTCATGAGAGTCAAATATTCATGGATAAATTTGCATGTGAGAAAGTCATGGGAGTCAAATGTGCGAATTATTTTGTTTATTATCTAAATAAAATCACAAATTGTATTTGCTTTTATAAGCTTCTTTAAGTACAATTAGGGTGATGTATCATAGCCATTTTGATGTTATACAATTGTCGATGTAAAGAGTTAGATCATATAAGCTGATGTAGGGTTGTTAATCTAAAGAGTTAGATCCATGAGACGACTGATATCATCAAATGACATTCAAGAAGGATCTTCAGTCTAAGAAGAGATGACAACCCTTCTCTAAAGCCTGACAATCCGAATGTCCCTCTTGATGCATATCCTATGTATGAGTAGAGATTCGAAGATGCCATATGAGTTAAGTTAAAAGAGCTAACTTGACAAGATCGAGATACTAAAGACCTGCATCAACATGTCTACATCCTTTGACTGGTGACAGATATATATTTATATATATCCAAGTATGTACATTTAACTGTCCATTAAAATGATAGCCTCATAATGTCTATATACCGGTGAGCTAATTTGCATATGAGGAAATGTGAGATGTATAATCTCTTGAAGGAATCATGTAGCTATATACTTTCTAAACAAAGAGATGTATCTCATGAATGAGACATTGGGGCCACAAGGAATTCCATCCATGGCCATCTTGTTTATGAAACAAGATAAGGATTAAGAATATTAATATGTGCTTTGGGAAAGCATATGATTGATATTATCACTCAATGATCGATTGAGAAATCTATAGATAAATCCTCGAAGGAGAAAGCCAAACATGAGTGAACTTAGGATTTACTCACAGTCTTCCATTGTGTAAGATGCTTGAGTATTGTGAATACTTTAGGTTGATGCGATCATAATAGAGAATTCCAAGAGAATGATGCAACCAGGTGGATTTTAGTGACATTTCTATTCCAAGAGAATGATGAAACCATGTGGATTTTAGTAATTCCACTTTTGAGGCTAAACGAATGAGAATTAATTTGATTAACTCAATTTATAGAACTAAATCCTAGATGCAAAGAGGTAGAAAATTGATTTGAAAGAGTTTCGAGTTAATTGGAGAAAATGTTAAAAAGGTATTTGACTGGAATTACACAAAGTGTTTTGAACTCTAATATTATTTGTAAATATAAATATCAAGTAATTATACATGGTCGGTATAGTATGCATGACATTGTCTTCAAGTATTCGCAAATGCTGCACATGAATCCTACTTGGATTATGAGTCGTACATTAAGATATTAAATATCAAGTTAATGATTACTTTATCATTGATATATTGATATGTGCATATGATTCAATATAATGATAATTTAACTTATATGGATATTGATCAATAATAATTAATATTAATATGAATAAGATTTATATTTTATTTAGAACTTTTGTGAATATGGTTCACATGATAAATTAATGTTTATGTTAATTGGATTCACATTCTCCGTAATTAAATATAAATTAATTTATATTTTTGTATATATGAATGAATTGGATTCATTCTTTGGCAGGATTCCTTAATAATTATCCTATGATGTTTTACATAAATTAACTAAATAAATAATTTAATTAATTATGAACAATCAAGTCCAACTAAGAAATGAATTGTTATGAAATAAATATAGAATAAAATTTTTAGTTTTCTTCTCCATAGGGACATCCATATGAGTTGGATACATGAGAGAGAAAAATATTTTTTTCTCTTTATTACTTCAACAAATAATTCAAATCCAAAGATAGAAAGAGAGAAAATTTGAAAGTTGTAACTATTGGAGAGAGAGAGAAACTTGTTCTCTACTCATTCTCCAATGGCCTCCCATCTAGATGGAGTAAGTCGTTATGCCTCTTCTCATTAACTCAATTGCGTCTCAACATGTGCTCTCTAGTTCTAAAATGAAATAGGAGAAAATAGAGGAGAAATGTTTTTGTATTATCTCTACTTTTATCGCGCCCCACATACATCACTAAATATCCCCTTCGTCGTCCACCATTTACTTCTCCTCTACTCTTCGTTGCCTCGGCCAATTGTGAGACAATTTACCTTCATCTCTGTGTTTTGTGTCCAAGTAGAAGGAATCATTTTTTTGTTATACATCACAGTAGTGCCGATAGTTTATGAATACCTTATATTATGGATTTAATTCATATTTTCCACTTTTCCATAATGTACGAGGTTCAACCTCCTTTCAAGATATTTTCATCCTTATCCCGTTTTAGCAAAAGAGCATGAAAGATTGTTTCTTTTAACCATGGTTGAATGGTAAATTTTCCTACTTTTTTAAATGATAATCTTGCAAAATTAATAGATTTTGAAATGTGAATACATCAAATTGGCTCAATTTAAACAGTGATACGATTTTCTTAGTTATATAGTTAGCCCATCTTTTTTGTTTCTAGCAACTTATATTTGCAATCATGCTCTCCTCACGCCCTTTACATTCAAAATTAGAGAGTAAATATTTACTATATTTATTTAATTTAGCTGTTTAGTAGATAAATTTGATTACATCCGTGGGATTTCTTTAAATAGACAATTAAAATGGTACTTCAAACCCCTTATTTTGGGATATTTACTCAAGTATGACCATATTAACACATAACAAATGATCATTTTATGAAAGAATTCCTAAGGATTAACAACTATTTTCAAAATGTTACTTTTAAAGGGACGTCTTATATATCGATATATGATATTGGTATTGCGGTATATCTACCGTTATTGATTGGATGACTTGAATATGGGATAATGAACTGCACACTTTGTTGCCTTCGGATTAGCGATCGAGGGGCTAGCACATTACAAAGGAGGTGGAATATGGAATAATGATGTTTGTTCTCTATTATCGTTCTTTTGTGTTGATGTGATGAATGTAGAATAAGAAAAGTTGTTCCTGTTCCTTGTTTGTTTATTTTTCTCGATAACTTAGAATAAGCGGTAGTTTTTATGGAATAAATGTTAATTATCGTGGAATCAATAATACAGAAATAAGTGATAAATATGGATCACTATGTAAAGGAAGATAAATAATTATACTAAATCTATTTGTCAAAATATACGAAGATAAATAATTATACTAAATGTATTTGTGAAAAAAATTCGATGTCGAAAATAAAAAATCGATAAAAAGAGAGAAATATATGAATAGCCATGGGGGCGACACCTTCCTCTTATTTCCATCCAATTCATCTTCTTCATTTGTTGAAAAGCCATCATGCATTTGTTGGTATCAACATGGCTTAAGAATTTACATGTGCGCAACAAAGTTATCAATTCATTTATAATCTTTCAAAACACCAATGCAACCAAACTAAAGATTTTTACAAATGTGCTCCTCCGAGTTTCTGCAATTACACATATACCCCTACCTTTCTACAAAATTTACAGAATTGCCCTTCCATTATTACACTCATACCCAATATTAAAATAATAAAAAATACTATTATAAATTTTGTAAAGTTAAGGAGTAGACCTGGTCAAAATGCAGGTCAGGACAAATGGGCCGATGTTCAAAAATCTATGTCCAAAACCCGCTCACGGGCCGACCCATGGCCCATTTCACTCTTTATCCATTGAAATTTCTAGTGGTATTTAATATGTACGAATAATTTTATTATTACCATTTATACTTTATATAACTGATATAAGTAGTTTACATGTAAGTTGACAAATAAATATTAATTTTTATTTAAAATCAGTGTGACATATGATAATTTTGAAGTGTATTATATTAATACATATATCATTCAACTTATATATATATATATATATTTTCAGATCAGGTTGGTCCGACCCATTCTCAAATCTCCTAGTCCAAGGCCGACCCATGAGCGGGCTGGGCAGGCGGGCCCCCAGCCGGTTGGCCAGGTCTATTACGGAGGCACAAATATTATTACAAAAGAGACATGGGCATTAGTGTATATGCATAAACTTGAAGGGGCATAAGTGCAAAAGTTTCATTAAACTACACGTCTCATTGTCAAAGCATAGACCATCAATGCAGTGACTCCTAGGAAATTCCATTCTACTAATTCCTCCTCAGACACTGGTATTTATAGGATTGATGCCATTGCCAATGCCATTGCCACCCTATTTCTTCCAAACCCACCCAACCCCGGTCCCACCCCGCCGCTTCACTAACCTTCCCAAAAAGGCCAAGGAACGGAACCACGTTCTTATTAGCCAACTAACCCTCTCATAATAACCCGATTAACAAACTGTCCCTGTACTTGGAAACCGCGTGTGCCGCTATCGACCTCCGACGCAAGCAAACAAACCAACAGATAGAGAGAGAGAGAAAGCTCGAAACCCCCAATCCCCTCCATCCCTTTCCCATCCTCGTCAGACATCATTATATAAGATAGAACAAACCTGCGCAACACCTCCGTTGTTCCACATTCCATTCCTCTCCGCCATCTTCTCACTGTTCTCTGTCAGATCATATATTATTTATATACTTATTAACGGTAATCGTCGATAGAGATCAACTGATAACAACGGAAAGAGATGGGGAGATAAATTGATGCAACTGTGTGGATTCTCCTTTGCGCAGAAGATTTAGGGTTTGCTTCGGGCGGATGATGACGAGCGGCTTCGCGCCGGATTGGAGGAGGAGGAGGGAGGCGGCGCCGATGCTGCCGGCGGTGGCGATGGTGGAGAAGGCCACCAGGGATGTCCTCTCGGAGCCCGATTGGGCCGTCAACATGGATATCTGCGACGCCGTCAATTCCGACCTCAGGTTTTTTTTTTTCGTTCAGTCGCGTTCCTAGTTTTTTTTCGGTGATCGTGTCAACGGATTCGATCCGTCTTGTATGTGGACGTTCTATCTGTTTGTCGTATCCGTTGGACGGAATTGGATAGGAGCTAAGTTCTACTGATATTTCGACTGATTTGGTTTTGGACGACGTGAAAAACTCATGATGTTTGAGGTCGTGGTCGTCGTATCCGTTGGATGGAATTGGATAGGAGCTAAGTTCTACTGATATTTCGACTGATTTGGTTTTGGATGACGTGAGAAGGTTATGACGTTTGAGGTCGTGGTCGTGGATGATGCTTGTAATTAGTTGAGGTTGTTGCCTTCGTAGTGATCTACGTTGAACTGTGGTTGACGGAGCTTTAATTTTGTCAATGGAATTAGTTAGAGATAACATTGCGGTGGTACTCATCGGAATTCTTCCTTTCTCATGTGATTCTTTTTTGTTTCCTTTCAATTTTGAGCAGGCAGGCACGAGATGTCATCAAAGCTGTGAAAAAAAGACTCATGCAGAAGAGCCCTATGGTTCAGTTTCTCGCTTTAACAGTATGCTGGCTATAATGCTTATGGAATTGGTTTTTTAAGTACAAGCTTTTCGGAGCAAGTTTGAAATTCTCTGGGAATTTGTATTATGTATATATTTGCAGTTACTGGAAGCAATGGTCAAGAATTGTGGAGACTATGTGCATCTTCAAGTTGTCGAATGTGAGGTTTTGGATGAAATGGTGAAGATTGCCAAGAAGAAGGTTGGTCTTTTCTCTCTTTTGTTCTTTAGGAGAAGCATCATTTGCAAGTCTTACTGAAGAATTCCACAGTGGATGAGGAATATGCAATTGCATAATGCAGAATCTTGTTATTTATGTTAATACCGGGACGAGTTTCGAAAGAACCCATTAAGTGGGGGAATCAACTAATATTATTAACAAAAAAACAGAATATGCATGCTAGATTCTGACCATGAAAGCCTTAAAAACCTTGGGTGAGATGCATGAATTACCAAAAAAATCACCAAATTCGTACTTGTGGACTGGCATTGAACTGAACAAATCAATCTATCAAAGTTAGCCTTAGATAATAGTATTATTGTGAGAGCTGTGCTTTTCAGGGTCATCATCGATGGTGTTTTGTCCAGCCATCACAATGGAATATCCTAATTCTCCCATTCACAATGGAATACGAAGGAATATCATCACAAACCCTCAACATTTTCTGCCTTTGACACTATCACAACGATCTCCAAATCTATTTATAAATATCATAAAAGCAAAGGACTCTTGATGCTGAGGATATGCATTGCAATCCGTGCCAGTTAGTGAGGATATGTACCCATTTAAATGGTCTGATGGTAGTGCAGTGTGCCTACCACTCAAAAGATCAGGGTTCAAATCCCCCCTGTGTGGAGGTTGCGTAAGGTAGTAGACAACCAACGTAAAATATAGTCGGAACTTTCAACATGGATTTCAGCAAGAATCCGTGTAGCCGACCGTACTTATAGTGGGAGAAGGCTTTGCCATTTTTGACCCACATAAATGGTATGGTGGTAGTGCAGTATGCCTACCACCTAAAAGATCAGGGTTCAAATCCCTCCTTGTGGGGGTTGTGTTAGGTAGTCGAGAACCAGTGTAAAAAACAGTCAAATCATTCAACATGGATTTGAGCAAGAATCCATGTAGTTGACCCTACTTATAATGAGAGAAGGCTTTGTCATTTTTTTAACCGACCCTACTTAATGTGGGAAAAGGTTTTGTTGTTGTTGTATTTTTGGTAAGGTTGTGTACATTGTAAATGCGTAAAAATATGCATGACCATTTTCCTTGATACGAGGAAATAATCCATCATCTTCTTTTCACAGTACAAGGTTGTATCATGAAGCGGTCGAGCCATCTCAAAAATCAAATAATTTTTCTCACCTCATGTTGTTTGGATGCTTCCTCCATGTTAGGAAGTACAAATCATAAGGTAGTATCCAACTCCATGTTCTTTCTTAATAGAACATGTACTACAAATTACAGAAGGTGGATTTTCTGTTCTAGATTTCTATGACACATGGTTGTTATTGATCTTACCCCACAATCATGGTACCTGTAACACCCCCAAGTCTCGAGGTATGGGAATAGCATGAGAGATCGGTTATTGCACGTCCGTGTGGTTTGGTGGTCATACGACGAAGTTCTGGAGGACTTCACCTTAGCATACAAACAACCAAGGATGTAGTTTACTGCATGAAGGTCCAGAGGTTGTGGGTTCCCCTTAGCACAAGTGTTCGGTGACACTTGACAGAGCAGAGCTGCAATATCTTATATAGGAGCGTGAGGCCTATTGATGATGTAGTATGATGACATACTGACGTGGCAGACGACATGCATGATAACAAAGCATGTGACATTGCATTAATTGTATAAGACGAAGTGATTGCACTGAAGATAAAGAGCCAATGCACATCAAGAGTTGCATCGGAAGCCGAAGAGTCTTTACGGGAGACGAAGAGTCCATGCATTCATTGTACATGTAATACTTCCCTTCGTATATCCCGAGCTTGTGTATATAAGGAGTGGTAGGGCTCATTTGTAAATAACACAGACTTGAGAGAGTCTCTTGCTAATAACAAAGAGAAGTTAGTGCCATTGATCTTGTGTCCTTGCGTGCTTAAGTGCTTGCATGTTCGCAGTATTCGAGCGGCGTGGTTACTCAGCGTGCTGGTATACGTGTACACACATAGGGGAAGGCTGGTTAGTTTGCGAGAAACGAACACCACACATGCTAGTCTCAAAATTGGTGTCGAGATTTTACATTGTGATAATACCCATGCCCATTTAAGCATCTCGTTCCGCTTAACAAATAACCATACATTTTAAGCTTTTAAAATTTTGCATTGTGATTAGTGTCATTAAGTAACAATTTGCACTATGAGTGATACAAGTGTTGTTCAAAATCCATCATTCTTCATAATACCATTGGTAATCTTTTCTCCTGCTCACATTGATGATGGTATTCATTTCGAACGTGGGTGAATGTCATACACAACAACATACTACTGGGCAACTATATACGTAGAAGGGATTGGAGAATCTATGCTCTAAAAAATGTACAAAAGTGAAAATAGTAAAGTAAACAATAAAGGTACCATGAAAGTGTGTGCATCCCCGATGGTCTAGCTATCTTAAAAGTGCCTAATGACAAGATGCTCACTATTGCGATTAATCTTGAACACCTATTGGATCCACACAAATAGGTATGTTATGAGCGATTACTTAGTACACCACTTAAACAACTATACAATGGGGTGAGACCATAAATTGTGCAAAAGAAACGAAGTTTGCTATCCGCTTTAGATGTGGATAAGAAAATGTAACAATAGACATGAGCTTGCAACTTAACTATCTCCACTATTTGTGTTGGTATGCGTTGAATCCTAACCATCTGACCTAGGTTGAAGAACCCTTGTATGCACCCCCTCTTGCCATACCATACTCCACCAAGACGAGTGTCTCGCTGCCCGATCAACGAGCCTGAGGTTGGGTGTTTAGGGGGGATGTGCACTCCTCCCCTGCGGGGGTGTGGGTACATCGCCCTGACAAATTTTTGTGAGCTATTCTATTTGTATTCGGGTATATGGATCCATTTGTGTGGGATTAATTTATAAACTCCCATAGGGTTAGGGCTCTCTGTGTCGTATGTACTTTTTTCTTTCTCCACATAGTGAAAATCAATCGCTACTACCCAAGGGCATAGCTTAGTTATGGGTGAACCTTGTAAATCCACGTGTTTGCATCTTGCTTGATTGATCTTGTTTGTGTGTGTTTGCTTCCATGATTCACAACAATTCGAGCGATTAATTATTGGATCATTTGCTTTTATCACTTGACAGAAACACCATGTAACCTGCACAATATATAATGCACTCAACCACTTTAATCATTGTAGTAATCAAAGCATAAATAGGTGACATGTAGTAGTAAACAACGAGCCAACTCTAGTGACGTTTCTATTGCACAAATTTCCGTAAGGCACGTATCGTGGCTTTGGACAAATTCACTCCCACGCCTGAAGGGTTTCCCATTTATGGTCAAAGATAGGAAGTGGCTGAAAAAAACCCCAAGGAATTTTATGTTCTGATAAAAACCCTTACGATGATGTCCTCTATATTGATGTTGGGTTTGCCCTTGTGGGGTTGTGTGTGTGTTGTGTGTATGTGGGTGGGTGGGGGGGGATAAGATTATCATGCCTTTTTCTTATGGGAGATGTTCATGAGCCCCATGAGCCATCACGTCGAGTCTCCCCCTTGATATTGAATCAACTCTGCCCAAAAACTTCATCATTCACCATTGTCTACCCTCTATTTTTGTACCTTGTTGTGCATCATACATCATTAAATCTAGTTAATTCCATGTCTCTTCTCGTGTCCTTATTTCATATATTATCTTGACAATATTTCTAATGATTGGAAAGCTGGTATTTTTTTTGGACAAAAATAGAAGCACACGTTTGAGCTTTATGCTGGTAAAGACCCAATTCTTATGGAGTGTTTGTTAAGGATGAGATGGACTAAATTTAATAGAAGTTCTTAGTTGCACTAACCATTAGAAGTAGGGAGCTTAAATGGAACTTGTCGTGTATCCCTTTTCTTGTATGATTAATTAGAAGTTTTCTTAGATTTCCTAAATTGAACTTGTCACGTATCTAGGGACGCAAACAGATTCGGTTACATTCATATTCGTTCGTAATTGTATTCGTTTTTAAGAGGATATGGTTCTTGTTTTTTAATCAGGAGAATACGAATACGTACAAATATTCTAAATGAATATTTTGCGGATACAAATCCGAATACGAATGTTGAGTTAATGAATACGAATACGAATGCAAATACGAATTTACCTATTATATATAATTCATTTAGTCTTAAATCCTAAACCTAAAGAATTAAAATAATCCATTTCCCCCGAATCCCCCTACCCGCCCAACGCCCTAGCCTTATCTCCCTTGTCAGCCCAACCTCCGCCTCACACGCTAGGGCCACCAGCTCGCCGCTTCCTCCCCGCCCTCCCTTGCGAGGGCCACGCTTGCCGGCTCGCCACTTTCCCCGACAGGGCCGCCGGCGCGCCCCTCTTCCTCCCCAACTCCCCCTCCCCTGCAGGCCTGCGGCTTGCCGCAACCCCTGATCTTTGCCTCCCATGTTGCCATCCGCCTCCCCCAACCTCCACCTCCCACGCCGCTATCCACCTTCCTTGACCTCTGCCTCCCCTCGTCACCCTTCGCCTCATCGACCGTCCTCCGCCTCGACGTGACCTTTTTCTCCTCAAACCGCTCGCCACCTCCCCCTGACTTTTGCACCCACGCCGCCCTTTGCTTGCCCCTGATCTCTGCCTCCCCTAACCGTCCTCTGCTTCCCACGCTGGTGACGCTGCCCTCCAACTCCCTCGCATCCCTTGCCCAACCTTCGCTCAACCTCTGTTCGTCGGATGCCGTTTAGGTGATCCATTATTCATCACGGTTAGTTTTTTTTTATGATTGTTGTTTTCATTCTAAATTCTGTGGGAGGTTTTCATCTGACCAGTGAATCTTAAATTCTCCGTTTCAGCCAACTTCGCTTCGCCGTAGCCGCAACTTCCCTCTCAACACAACCATAACCAATCTGGTTTAACATCTTAACTTTTATAACATCTTAAGTTAACGTTCGTTTGGATATTCGTATTCATTCGTAAAAGATTCGTATTCGTATTCGTATTCATATTTTGAGTATATGGATCTTAATTTTTTACAATCGTGTAACATTTATATTCGTATTCGTATTCATAAAATAATATGGATATGATTATGATATAACCTGAATTCGCATTCGTATTCGTGCGTTTGCATCCCTACGTGTATCTCTTTTCTTGTATATATTTTTATTGTTTCCTGCGTTCTCATTAATGATGGTTAAATATACTATGCATGATGGTTAAATATACTTTGTTGTCACAACTCAGATCAAATGTATTCATTTCGTTTTGTAAGATCCAAATTTGTCACCATTTGGTCATCTTGTCTTTTACTACTCTTTGAGTAAACGTGCTTTAAACATTGTTACTTTCTCTTGTTAAATGTGGAAATAAAGAATTAGCTCCTTAAACTTCTCACTGTTATATCTTTTTTTTGGGGAATAATTCTTACTGCTATATGTGTCACTGTTTACCACTCTTTCTTGACGTCGCTGTAGTGGTAAATAGTTAGTCTGAGTGCATATATGATACTTTTAGTTTGAATATCAATCAAATGGTCATAAGGCCAGCTGGTACAGTGCATTACCTATATGCACTCTATCCCTGAGGTACATCACTACAATAAGCACCTATCTGCTAATGGAAGGACTGACAATTTAGAATATAGTTTACTAAACTCATTTTTCCAGGCTCCAGCATAGAACACTTTCCTTGATGGAGAATCCATTTAATATTAAGAGGGTTTGCAAGTTTTTAAACTATTTTATACCTGTTAGCTGGATACATATTAAAAAACTGGTTCTATCCTTTGTACAGAGTTTTCACGATTTCATGAGTTATATGCAATCTCCTTTCAGAAATGTCTCTTTTTATTATCTGATCTTTTTTTCATTTTTCATAGGCTGACCTCCTGGTAAGAGATAAACTTTTGGTTTTATTGGACTCATGGCAAGAAGCCTTTGGTGGTCCTCAAGGAATATATCCGCAATACTTTTGGGCATATGTAGAAGTGAAGGTATCATTTTTGGGTCGATAATTTGTATTAGGATAAGTTGATGTAATGTAGCGGATTCTCTTGTCATTTATTTTGACTCTTGTCTTTTAAATAATTTTTATGTGTTAGCGAATTTATTGGATGAGTAATTGGATCTTTTTAAAATCCAATTACAATGCTCTCTTTAGTCCCATATTAGTTGTTGGCGGAACTATGCTGTGTTGGTAAGATTATACAGAGAGACCCTCATACCCTTTGTAATAATGAAAAGAAATGGATGACTTGTTTGTTCTGAGACTAGTGTTGCAAAAGTCGGTATTCGGTATTCAGTCGGAGAGGTTATTGAATAAAAAATATTTGGTATTCATGAGAATATGTGTATTTATTCAGTTATGACTTTCTAATTATTTTAAATATTTTATAATGTCTAATATATATTTATATTCACATATATATATTTCTACATATATAGTCATCAATCAATAAGAGTTCAAGATAAAAGTACTAATTAACAAGTTACACATGTCACATATAGAGATTTAACATTTGTGATGATACCGGGATAAATGGGAACCTTTAAAAAATAAAAAAATAATAAAAAATATCAATCTGTTGCAATAGTCGGCCAAGTACTCGAATATTCAGGTCGAATATTCAGGAATATTTGGGTTGTACTGAATATTAAACGAATAACAATATTCTATTCTATCACCCCACATAATAAGAATATTAGGCTGAATATTCGGTCTATTCAGCTGAATATTGTAGCAGTTAAGGCCATATAATTTTTTTATACAGACGAGATATCCTAGAGGGTAAATGACCAATGGACGAGATTACATAGAAATGAAGAAATAAATAAATGGTATTTTCTGTAATGCTCCCCCTTAAGCTAGAGCATATATATTTATCATACCCGACTTGGAAGAACACTACCAGAATGGTCCTATGGCAAGAGCCTTGATGAATATATATGTAGTTTATTTTCCTAAACTGACATTGGATGAAGAGATGAAGTCCTTATATATCATGTCTCTAATGTAGTGGCAATCCACCTCAATATGTTTGGTCCTCTCATGGAATGTTGGATTGATGGCAATGATGAATTTGGCAGCATGATTGTTACACAATAACTGCATGGGAAGAGGTTTGCCAATAGCCAGGTCAATCAGAATGAACCTGATCCGCCTCATCTTAATGCTTCCTTGCATCATAGCTCTGTATTCGTATTCAACACTTGTTTTAGCAACAACATTCTGCTTCTTACTTTTCTATGAGATCAATGAGCTCACTGAGCTCCCAACGAACACTGCAAATTCAGAGGTTAACTTCAATTTTTTGGAGATCCCACATAATCAACATCCGCACTTATCGTGATCTTAAGAGATGTCCCTTTGCTGAAGAGTAGCCCTGTACCTGGCGAAGACTTCATGTATCATAGGATTATGGAGATTGCGTCCATGAGGCAGATGTGATTGCTACATAAACTGGCTGGCTTTGCCCATTGTAAATGAAATGCATAAGTTTCCCAAATGAGCTCTCTGTATATCTTCTTGTCCATCTCATCAGCATCATCATAGAGGTTTATGCTAGAATCCATAGGAGTAGTGGCAGGTATGCAGTCTGCCATCCTGGTCTCTAGAAGGAGATCAATAATGCACTTCATGAGTCATCACAAGTCCTCTTTGGTTCATAGCAGATTCAAGCCTAAGAAAATATCATAGTTCTCTAAGGTCTATGGTGACAAATATTTGTCCAAGGAACGTTTTATCCTTACTTATCTCTTTTAAATCATCTCATGTAATAATAATATCGTCAACATAGATTAAAATAACAATAATACCTCGTGATATCTTGTGTACAAAGCATGAGTAATCATCATTTGATCTCTTGAAGTCCTGCTAGTTTATTAGGTCGAGAGCTTTTGGAACCATGCTCTAGGACTCTGTTTAAGTCCATAAAAGTTCTTATGAAGTTTGCATATGTTATGACGATCATCCTCTGCAGCGAACCCATGTGACTGCTGCATACAAACTTCCTCTGCATGTCTCCATACAGATTGGCATTCTCAACATCAAGTTGGGATGGCAACCGATCTCTCACCACAACAATATAAAGGATGATTTGTAGCTAAGGCTCAGGGTCGGTAGAAGCACTGACAGAGGCAAGGGGGGCTCTCTAGTCGGAAGTAGTTGGCCGAGCCGCTGAGGAAAGCTCCGAGCAGAGCCGTGGATGTGAGCGAAGCACCGAGCGGAGCTAGGGCTCGGGGTCGGGGTCAGTTGCTGTTGAAACCGAGATGTGAGGGGGTGCGTGAGAGATGTGAGGAATTTCAATTTAGAGTTTAAGTCAAGGGTTAGACGAGCCTGTTTGTATCTTTAAATACTTTATCTGAAAAATAGCTGCCTATACGACCGCCTATTCGGTATACTCGATCGCTTATGCAGCCTGACCCGCCTTTAGGCCCATTTGCTCATACTCGGAGTGCCAAGACCTTCGAACACGAGTATACTGGTCGAGTATGGGGTATACTCGACTGTTTTTCTGAACACGGAGATAAAACAACAACAAACCTCCCAAAATCCCCTGCTAAGTGATCGAAGGAAACCTGGGAAGCAATAAGATATGAGGCGCATGTATGCTTTTGCTTCCGAAGTGCAATAGGTACATCAAGGTCATTGAGAATTCCTTCAATCTCCTGTACATCAGCTTCCTGCAAGGGTTCCTGTTGAGACACATCTCCAGACCTATCATTAGAAACATTGTATTCAGTATAAACCTAAAGCGTGTTGGATGACAGGCGATGAACATGAGCATGCCGACGACTATAGTATTGTGGTAAGGGTGGGACTGGGACAATGAGAGGTAGTAGTACTTGAGAAGGCGATGGAGGTGGTGACGACGATGGCGGTGGTGATGGTAATGAAGGCGGTGAAGGCAATGGTGGACGTATAGGTGGGTGTGGCATGTAGACCTCATTATCTGAATTCGATGAAGTCAGCCTATCACCTGTAGGAGAAAAATACATCATTGACACCGAATGTGACATCTATGCTAACATACTTCGTATGTAATGGATCATAACATCTATATCCGTTCTTAGTCTTGGAATATCCAACAAAGACAATTTGATAGCTCTAGGAGAGAGCTTTTCAAAACCTGTAGACAACTTATGGACAAAGGCAACATAACAAAAAACACAAGGAGTGAGTGAGAACAACTCATTCTCTGGAAATGCAAGTGAGATGGGAATTTTCTCACCCATAACATACGAGGACATGCGATTCACAAGATAACAAGCAGTAAGAACCGCATCACCTCAGAACGAATGTGGGGCACAATTCTGAATAAGAAGTGTGCGGATAAAATCAACTAAATAACCATGCTTTCTTTCTGCAACACCATTCTGCTGAGAAGTGTAGGCACGTGATGTTTGATGAATAATACCACAAGATGAAAAGAATTTCGAGAGTGCACAAGTACATAATTCCAATGCATTGTCAATTCTCACAATTTTAACAAAAGAAAGACATTCTGCACTTCATTGATAAATGTTGTAATTAAATTTCCAGCGTCAGATTTATTCTTCAAGAAAAAGACCCATGACAGATGAGAAAAATCATCAACATCAACTAAATCAATTCGGTGTCCCTGGTGATCTGGAACACGACTTGGACCCCAAATGTCAACATGAAAAAACTCAAAAGGGAAGCTACTATCCTGACTCTGATGGCTGGGAAAAGCAGACCGATGGTGCTTTCCCAACTGACATACTTCGCATTCGAAGGAGGAGCGAGGTGAGATCTGAGGGAGAACTTAGCATAGCTTCTGTAAGGAAAGATGACTAAAGCGCATGTGCTACATAAAAGGAGAGACATGTCCTGTGGAATGGGAGGATATGCCAACATATGGAGTTCGGACCAGTCGATAGATGCTGCCTTGCTCACAGCTACAACCAATCACCCTGCCCATAAGAATGTCTTGAAATACAAGATACGATGGGTCAAAAATAACTCGATGATGCATATCCTTTGTAATCTGACTAATAGATAACAAATTCATATAAAAGTCAGGTGCATGCAACATATTCTGCAGACGCAATGAAGGAATCAAACTAATCTTCCCTATCCTGTGATTGGGTGAGTCCCACTGGCTATGACAACAGTTCTCCTTAGAGGAACCTGTCTGTAAGCTGATCTCTGTCTCCACACAAGTGATGTATTGCCTCAGGGTCCATAATCCATTCTGTAATATCATATCCATGACAAGAGGTAAAAGCATAAATGCTACCTGAGTTATTGGTAATGGCATAGGTACTAGCACCGACAGAAGCAACAATATCTGAGTGGCTCCCTGGAACATGGGAGGAAGCGCTGGGACTTGCAGGGGGCATAATGTCTCGCAATCAGGCAATTAGGTTATCAAATCTCTAATCCGAAGAAGAGCTGCAGGAGATTCAACTTGCTCCACTACACAAGCTGATATTGGGAAGCCATGTTTGGAGTAGCATTTATCCTCTATTTGACCAAGGCGATGACCGTAAGTACATGACCGACGAATACAACCTCCTCTACCACGAGGACCACGACATAACTGAGAAGAGCCCCCTCTACCACGGGAGGCTGCCATAGCAGAAGATTTCTGAGAAGAGGCAGAGGATGAGCCAATAATCCTGTTAAGTATGCTGGAAAGCTTCCTCCAGGGGAGGAATTGTAGGGTCTAGCAGTATATGTAAACGACTGTGGGTCAAGTGCTGCTAAGAATACATCGACCATCGTGACACTCTTGTATGTCTTCTGCTGCTCAAGGGTGGATGTAAGAGGCATAAAGTTGTCGAGCTTTTCAAGCACTCCTCGCAAGGACGTGTATAGAGAATGCAGGGGCCATCCGTTCTGCTTGACTGTAAAGATGTCGGGTTAGAGCTGCAAACTCTTTGTCTCATTCCTCGCTTGTGAATAAGTGGCTGCGAGAATATCCCACATCGCCTTGGCAGTGGACTGATGTAACATGTCATTGGCGATCTCTGTCGCCAATGTACCAGATAACCAGACATGTGCATAGGCATCATCTGCCTCCCACAAGGTGTTGACCCCAGTTTTCTCAACCAGCTCTTCTTCGCTAAGAATATGTTTCTTACCAATGGACTTCATGAGGCTCGTGGTCTGTATGGCTAAAAATTCGTAGTTTGTCCCATCCATCTCGACAATTAACGCTGGACCTCTGAAAGCGTTTGTGAAGGGAATATCAACTTTGTTCTCTGACATACTATTAGGTTGAGAAAAACTAGGGTTTGTAGACCAGTAGAAATATGTCTACGCAAACATATTGGGATTTAATTCCATATATAAACCTAAAATGCAATCAAATCTATCAACCGCGAACGAACCTTGACGTAAGCACGCACACAGATGGAACAACCCCTCTCTCGGCAGTGCCACACGCTGGAGAAAGGTTCCTCACGCATGCAGGCACAACAAAAGGGAGAGAAAAAAGGTGTGCCAACTGGTGGCGGCACCGCGCGGAAGGAAGGTGTGGCGATGACACCGCCAATAATAGAGGAAGGAGCGACGAGCGGTGCTGCTGCGATACGCGAGAGGTACGGACGGTGCCACTCGAAAGAGGAGGTGCAGGCGGTTGCTGCGCACAGAGAGGAAGGAGGTGGGGCTTGTGGTAGGGTTAGGGTTTCTCGAATACGAGAGCTCCGGTCTAGGACCACCGATCTGATACTATGTTGGGAAAAGAGTATGAATTGTTTATTCTCGGAACTCTAAGGCTCTCTTATATAGAGGGGAGGCGTATGAGTAAATTACATAAGAGAAACAGAAGGAAAAGAAAAATAAAAAATGTTGGTAGAAAAGTTTATTTCATATCATAGAAGAGACCCTAGTGCTCTCTTATATAGGAGAAAATCCCTGGGTTAATTACATAGAATTACATGAAAGAAATATAAATGAGAATAAAACATATATGGAGATATAATTATCTCAACACCCCCTTCAAGATGGAGCATATTTATCAATCATGCTCAGCTTGGTGCAACATCTCTGAAATGGACCTCTAGCGAGTGCCTTGGTGAAGACATCTACAGTCTGATCTTTAGTAGACACATGTGATGTAGATATGAGACCTTTTTGAATCATGTCTCTAGTGTAATGACAATCTACTTTAATATGTTTGGTCCGTTAACGAAATGCATGATTGTTGGCAGTGAATAGAGTAGCTTGATTATTACACAACAATCGCATGGGAAGAGAGACCTCAACAGTAAGATCAGTTAACACAGATCTTACTCACATCATCTCTGCACTTGCACCATGTCTCTGTACTCCAACTCTGCACTAGACGTGGCTACCACTGTCTGCTTCTTGCTCTTCCATGAAACAAGAGAGCCGCCTACAAAAATTGCAAAGCTAGACGCAGACTTCCTGTCTCTGGGGCACCCTGCATAGTTTGCATCAGCACAAACTATCACCTCAAGGGCTGTACCCTTGTTAAATAGGAGACCAGAGCCTGGTGAAGTCTTCAAATATTTCAAGATCATGTACACTGCGTCCATATGCACCTTCCTAGGCTGCTCCATGAATTGGCTAACTTTGCTCACTGCAAAGGTTATATCCGATATGGTAGTAGTGATGTATAGGAGCTTCCCAACCAGCTCTCTATATCTCCTCCCGTCTACGTCCTCAGTGTCATCATCATATAACCTCATACTTGGATCCATAGGAGTATTAGCAGACTTGTACCTTGTCATTCCTGTCTTAGAAAAGATCCATCAAAAATTTCCTCCGTGTCATCACAAGACCACGCTGGTTTCTGGCGAACTCTATCCCAAGGAAGTATCTAAGTCTGCCATGGTCCTTGGTTACAAACTATAGACTTAGGAATTCCTTTGCAGCCAGAATGCGCTGCTCATCGTCCCCTGTGGCAATGATATCATCAACATAGACAAGAATAGCAACAATACCTCTCTGTGTATTCTGAACAAACAATGAGTGATATGTTGTAGACCACCCGAAACTTTGTTGCTCTATTAATTCCGATAGCTTTTGGTACCAAGCTCTCAGAATATGCTTCAGGACATAAATTGCTTTATTAAACCTGCACACCTGCTAAGACTCTCCCTCAGTAGCAAACCCTGGTGGCTGCTGCATATAAACCTCCTCCTGTAGATCACAATATAAAAATGCAGTCTTGACATCAAGCGGGTAAAGAGGCCAGTCTCGTGAAACCACAACTGATAAAAGGACGCGAAGTGTCTAGTGTCTGGCCACTGGTAAGAAGGTATCCTGATAGTCCACCCCATAGGTTTGGGTGAACCCACGTGCCACAAGCCTGGCTTTGTAGCGATCCACACTTCCATCTGCACGTTGTTTTACTGTAAATATCCATTTGCAACCTACAACAGATGCTCCTGGTAGAGCAGAAACAAGGCTCCATGTGCCACGTGACTGCAATGCCGTCATCTCTTCTTCCATCGCAATACGCCACCGATTGTCCTGTATAACCTCCTGATATGTGCGCGGGATAGAAACAACATAAAGTACCACAAAAAACTTCTTGTATTCATCTGAAAGATGGTTCAATGAAACATGCACATCAAGAGGATAAGTTGTGCATTTACGACGAGGTTTCCGCAGGGGATTAGGAACGTCCAGATCATCATCATCTCTGTTTTCCTGTGTTCCATTCAAGACACCAATGCTATTAGATGAACTTATGTGCTCATTACATACTTGAGGCGTGCTGGATGATGTGGACGACACATGAGCTGAGGGGCGAGTAAGAGGCCTGCGAGTGTAAACCTGTGGAAGGAACTGAGTCGTAGGTAGGGGAGGCGGAGATGGTGGAGGTGTTGAAGATGATTGTGGTGGTGAAGGCTAAGACTCATCGTTGAGTGTAGAAGGTGGACAAGATGAAGGTGAAGGAACAACCACATCCTCACTAGAAGAATCATGAGATAACCTAGGAGAAAAGTACATAATAGACTCAAAGAATGTGACATCAACACTAACATAATATTTGCATCCTACAGGATCAAAACAACGACACCCCTTTTGGGTATGAGAATAACCAACAAAAACACATTTGACAACTCTAGGTGAGAGCTTGTCACGACCATGTGTGAAATTGTGTACAAAAGCCATAGATCCAAAAACCTTGTGAGTCAAAGAGAACATGTCCTTCTCAGAAAACACAATCGAGAAGGGAACCTTTTTTCCAAGCATAGTAGTAGGCTTGTGTTTCACCAAGAAGCATGCAGTGAGAACTGCATCTCCCCAGAACGAGTGAGGAATATGACTTTGAATCAGAAGGGTCATAGTGACATCAAGAATGTGACGGTGTTTGCGTCAACGACACCATTCTGCAGAGAAGTGTAGGCACACGAGGTCTGATGAATAATACCAAGAGACCTGAGAAATTCTGATAATTGTAATGTGGAAAACTCCAATGCATTATCAAAAGAAGTGTAGGCTTTATCAAAAGATACTGCTACGACCTTTACGGCTCAGAATAGAAGACCGATGATGTTTCCCAAGTTGACATGCTTCACAGTTCAAGATGGTACGAGTAGATATCTGTGGTAGAACATGACACAACTTCTGAATAGGGAGATGTCCAATACGAAGGTGCCGCATGAAAGGTGAAACAGAGCTTGAAGAAGAAGTAACAACCCCAACAGTTGGTGGAATGGCAAGCTTATACAATCCCCGCTGTTTACGACCACATCCAATCACCCTGCCTGTTAGTATGTCCTGAAACACAAGAGAGGATGGATCAAATATAGCACGACAATGTAAATCCTTTGTTGATAATAGATTCATCTGAAAGTCAGGAGCATGTAAAACGTTCTACAGATGCATAGATGGAGCCAGAATAATCTCCCCGTGACCAATAATAGGAAGACGAACACCATTAACAATCACCACGAATCTACCAGACGGGATAGGCCTATAAGACCTGAATTGTGTTCGATCTCCACACATATGGTATGATATGCCCGAATCCATAATCCAATCAGTTAAATCTGTACTGCTACAACTGGTTAGGGCATAAGTAATACCTGAGGAACTAGATGTAGCTCTGACAGTAGCTGCCGCATCAGAAGAACTTGCAACAAGAATAGTGGGATTGGCTATCATCTCGCGAAGTCTGGAAACAATATCATCTAGGCGTGCGTCCTGTGTAGGTGCAGAAGTAGACTCAGTCTGCTTAGCAACCCTAACAGACACAGGATATGCATGCTTCTGAAAACATGTCTCCTCTGAATGTCTAGGATGATGACAATGAGATCAGGGGCCATGCTGACGTCCTCCTCCTCGACTCCGGGGTCCACGCCCTCGAAATTGGGAAGTCCCCCCTCTGCCCGTAGACACTGCCATAGCTGTAGGGGCGGGGTCACAGTAGTAGATGTAGTAATCCTGCTTAGTCGCTTGTATACCTCCTCCATTGGAGGTATGATTTCGCTAGTTAGGAGTTGAATACGTGCTGCATCGTACTCTGAATCAAGAGATGAAAGGAAAACTCCTGTCATAGTGGTATTGCGATACAGTTGGTGCTGCTCAGTACTGGTAGTAATAGGCATGAAGCTTTGTAATCGCTCAAACATGCCTCGAAGATGAGAGAAGTGCTGATGAAGTGGCCGACCATTTTGTTTGGTCAAGAAAATGGCGAACTACAACTGAAGAATCTTGTTCTCATTCTTTGCCTGCCCATATGTGGCAGCTAAGATGTCCCACATAGCTTTTGTGGTGGGTTGATTGACGATATCGTTGGCAATCTCCGTGGTGAGCATCTTGGAAAGACAAATGCGAGCATATGCATCATCTTGCTTCCACGAAGCATTAGCCCCCGTTTGGTCCGCTGGTTCTGTTTCCGTCAGAATGTGCTCCTTGTTGTGACACTTCGTAAGAGTGCGAAACTGCATGGACCATAATTCATAGTTGGTCCCATCCATCTTAACGATGGGAGCCGGACCTTTGAAGGCACTGGAAGAGGAAGAAACATCACTCTTGATATCTGACGTCGCACCAATAAGGAGAACCACAGACAACTGAGGATTGAGACAAGAGTGTCTACACAATCATAAATAGGAGTGGTTGTATCTATAGACTCATACAACCATCCTGCAGGGCACTGAATAGATGCACTCAAACCACACCTGGATCACCGGAGGATGGCTGTGATGCGTAAGGGGAAGGCTGAAGTTCCCTGCGTAATGCTAGCCGACGATGGGAGTACTCCTTGCGATGCAAGGACTCGAGTTGGTCAGAGAGTCGACGTAGCCAGCGTCCCTGCGACGTGCAGCGGCACGAGAAGAACCCTTGAGGGGTTCGCGGAGGGCCTGGCGACACGGTGGGAGGAGTGGGAGCCCTAGGCAGAGGGCGCGCGTGACCCTCAAGCGGCGTGTTCAGGAGGCGCGGGACCCCCTAGCGGAGGGCGCAGGAGGTGCCGAGGGGGAGGGGGGGGGGCGTGAGAATTGGGCCGATGTTGGGAGGTGGTGGTAGGGGAGAGGCGAGGGGAGTGGGGATGGGTAGGGTTAGGGTTTTGGGGTGGGATATGGGAACCTCGGTCTAGGACTGTTGCTCCGATACCATGTTGGGAGAAAAGTTTATTTCATATCATAGAAGAAACTCTAGTCTCTCTTATAGAAAAACCCTGGGTTAATTACATAGAAGTACATGAAAGAAATATAAATGAGAATAAATCATATCTGGAGATATAATTATCTCGACAAAAAAAATACTGAAACATAAATATATCTCTACACTTTCTATTTGTCCAAGCTGAACATTACATGCCTAGCTTGATGATGAGTGTTAGAGTATGCGTCCATAGATAGGTAATTGGATCCTTCCAGAGTCCAATTATCACATCTACTATATAGTCCCACATCTTTGTTAGTGGGACTTTTCTTACTGGTGGGGCTATGTAAGAAGCCCCACACTACATGTAACCTTTGAAATAGATTAATAGAAACATCATCCTGTGTAGGCGGTTCTCCCGTTATTTCATCCCTCTTTTTATAGAGTAGGGTTCCACGTAAAATCCGGGCGATCCTTCATTGTTCTTATATCTGATTACGCTTCTTCATTGAAAAACTAACTACTTTTAAGTAGATCTAACATTTCGGGTAGAACAAATTACATAGATTGAGGGGGGGGGGTCTACCTTAATTAATATCGAAAGATCCGCATGCCAGCTAATGAATCCAAGGCTTCCCTGTATTGCTTGATTTGCATGTAAACTGAAAATATATTATTGTGCAAGGGGAATGCCCGCAATACATATGAAGAGAAAATATATCTTTCTCTAAGACTTCACTGTTTTTTTACTTATATCGGAAATTTCTTAGTGTATTAATCATGTGATCATTCCGGCCCAGGGTCTGGACCATTTTCCAAGCTTTCATATGATGATTTGAAATTTGTTTGGCCTATCAAAATCTAAATTAATATTTTGTCCTGTTTGTTTTGCCTTAAATTTAGTACGAAGTTGAAGCCTACTTTATTTAATAGAGGTTGTGGTTTGAATTTGAAATTATAGCAATATTTGTTATTTTGAAATTACTTCAAATTTGATAAATATATTACATAGGAATTAAATAACTTGGTTTGGGTGCTGATTTAATTTTTATGGCATTTATGATAGGGATCTGGAGTTCTATTCCCGCCACGATCAGGAGATATCTCTCCAATATTCACTCCTCCAATTACAAACCCAGCTCCCAGAAAAGCACACCAGCATCACAGAAAAAGTAGCTCATCTGTCAGGCTAGAGGAAGCAATTGCATTAGAGACCAGAAATTTTAGGTTGATGCTTATTGCCTTTACACTCTGTTAGATATTATGCTAGCTAATGTGCTGTTATTTGTATGGTTTTTTATGGTATTTTTATTAATATATTGGAGCAGTCGATATTCTTAGTGATGTCCCATTTAAATAGGCTCAAGTTCTACACACCACTAAGTTTTCTTGTTCTTCCACGGCATAGGAGTGGGCCACCATCTCAAGGACTCCCATTTTGCTGCATCCACTTCCATAATTGAGATCAGGGTTGTCCAATTTTGATATTACAGTTTCATGCAAAAAAGTAAAACCTGAAGCACTGCTGATAGGATGTTCAGGTGCTACAGGTGCGCTCTCATAGTGTGACAGACATTAGAGGGTGGGGTGCAATGTGGGTCATGGGTGCACAGCCACACTGCGCGTTGTTAGTTGATGCAGTGTGCCTGAGTTGCTTATTCAGGACACTGCGGGGTTGCTACGGCCAGTTGTTACAATGGTTGCATGTCCATGTTCAGGGTCATGCAGGTCGCTAGGTCTGCACAGCTCCTGAAGCCTGAAGGTGATCTGGGTGGTTCTGCATGCACATGCATGTAATGGATTGGTATGATAGTATGGAGCTGGTGATATGTACTTCTTTGCTTTTGTCAGTTTTTTTACCTAAACATCTTTTCTCTTTGATTTTCAACTAGAAATAGAGATGAAAAATTGCTGATTTGCTGGTATTCTGATACCTTTTCAGGAGCCTTTTCCCTTTACTATTGATCAGATACCATTTCTGTTTCAGCAGGGAGTTTCCTTTGATGCAATAGGTATTATTTTGGGAGTCTTAGCAAATAGACTCCTCTAGTCGTCCAACTCAAGGACAAAGACCAAATTCAGATGCTGTGGTTATTTTGTATGGCTATTCAGGGGTTTTACTCGTGGACGAGAGAATCTTATATTCTCAAGAATTTCAGGAATCTGTACTTAATAAAAATAAGACAGATGCTACCAAGATTAGTACACAACAATAACAATAACAAAGTCTTTTCTTATATTAAGTAGGATTGGCTACATGGAATCGTTGCATCCATTCAGATCTATCTTGGATCATTCTCGGGCTTAGATCCAAAATAATTAGTGCTCATAATAAATTCGTCTGAATTCTTTTCTTGTTATGTGATGGTCTTCAAAGAGTCTTGATCATAAGATTGCTACTACCATGATATAAAAGAATTGGGTAGTCAGTTATAGTAGAGAAGTAATGGATAAATTTATTAAATATTGGAGAAATTTCCTCTGAAATATGGCGATAGTTTTTTGGTTGGTGATTTTCACAATTGAAATCTCTCTTGAGGAGTTCCAATTTTGCTACCCTTTTTCAATGTCATACTAAGGGCATAAGGATTATTATCATGTTGTAAAGTTTCATTCTAGGTTTTTCTCTAGACATACTTCCAAGGAAAATGCTATTTCATGAGGCAATTCCATCCCCAGAGATGCCCATCTTTTGCTTAAAAAAAGCATCCCTATAAGTTATTTTCATTTGAGTCTGAGAAACTGATCCAAGTGCTGAGATTCTTAAAGTTGAGAGCATTATATCATATGCTTTTTCTTTGGAAGTATTTGGTGATCGCGCGAAACTAACCCACTTAATTGGTTTTGTGGTAGTGTAGTGTGCTACCACCAAAAAAAATCAGGGTTCATCCCCCCTTGTGGGGGTTGCGTTAGGTAGTTGACAACTGACGTAAAAAATAATCGAATCTTTCAATATGGATTTGAGCAAGAATCCATGTACCCAACCTCATTTATAGTGGGAGATGGCTTTACCCCTATATCAAACACTTTTGATGGACATGGTAAGGGTAATAATACCACTCTAGGTTGTAATTCTTTTGTTTTTTGTAGATTATTGATGTTCTCTATATTTAAACACTAGTATTTTATTTATTTTTGTTCTATTTATATCTAGTAGTTATGTTAAGGACTCTTGCATTTTCGTTATTTTTGCTATTAGGGTTTTAGGGTTTCACTCATAGAAACCCTACTTCGTCAATAAAAGCATCTCATTGCATACCATTATTTCCTCCAAATGGTATAAGAGCGATTATCCAATATCAGAGCTCCATACATCTATAGTCCCTACATCCTCCATCAGACCTATTCTCCCAAGTCCTATGATATCTTCGACGTGGTTTTGCACCATCGTGGATCTGTCAAAGTCCGCAACGCAATGGTTCTTCACATGGCCTCAAATTTCAACAAAATTCACCAAATTTCTCAGAAATTTTCATTTCTCTAGATTCCTGAAATCGAAATACTACCGTCGAAATTGCTTGTGATTTCGAAAAAAACAACAAAAAGGGAATCTGCCATTTGTTTTCATCGAATTTGCATATATTAATGAATTTTCAATCATTTATTCGCGGATGTGTTGAGTTGTTAGAGTGTTTTACATTGTTTGAAGAAGTTTCTTTAGTTAGTTTCTAAATTTTAGATCTCAATCCAAACCAGATCAGTTCGATGCAAGATTTAAGAGTTAAATTTAAGTTTTAACTGAAGAGCTTTATATTTTTATTATTTATTTATTTATATATATGTTTTGATTAGTAGTTATTATATGTGTCACCTCATTCTTATTGAAGAAGTGATTATCATGGATTTTGCTTCCAGTTTAGCATGCAGTTCTAACTCCGGACAACACGTTAATCTACATATCAATATATGTGCTGATTATGATAAAAATACTACTTTGAAAGTTATGTTTACATGGGGCATACACCTTCGCTTGTTTCCGCCTCTTTTGACAAAAAAAGTTATATTTACAATTCTACTTTACTAATAAGTGTGCATTTCTATTTATTTATTGACTTAGAAATATTAAAAACCTTCGTTTTTGGAAAAAAGTCAAGTTTATAGTCATTTCCAAGATTTTGACAATGTCACTGAAATCATATGAATTTCTCTTTCCGGACTTGGTGAAATTAATTGAAATCAGAAATTCAAGGCCTTGTTTCTTGGGGCTTCTCTCTACTACAAGGAGTACACGTGGTTGTGCAGGTGCTAGGTTATTAGCAACCTTCCAAATCTTATGACTGTAAGTATTCGCCTACTATCAGGTTGGA
>JAZKJV010000925.1:211981-248690 GCA_037367405.1 Ottelia alismoides
TATAGAAGCGGGGCTAGGGGGCAAACCCTGGCGAACCCCCCCTGCCGAGGCTGGAATAGGCCCCCCAGCCGGCCGACCGTTAAGAGATAAGGAGAAGGAGACCGTAGTAACACACCATCGAACCCACGAGATCCAAGTTGGGGGGAAGCCCCGACGCTTCAAAACCGACCATAAGAATCGCCAGTCCAAGGAGTCATAGGCCTTAGCAAAGTCAATTTTCCAGAGTATCCCCTTCGTATCATTTCTGTGCCACCTATCAATAATCGCGGAGGCCAGTGCATAGCAATCGGAGATTTGCCTCCCCTGAATAAAAGCCGCTTGGGAGTGAGATATGAGAGAGCCAAGGAGGGGTGCAAGCCTCCTAGCCAAAGCCTTAGCAATAATTAAGTATATGCCATTGGAGATCGCAATTGGGCGGAAGTCTTCAATACGGCTAGCCCCCATGGGTCTTCGGGATGAGGACCATATTGGCCCGGTTAATCTTGTTTGAAGCCCCTGTTCTCCGCACAGAAATCGAGAGCCACATCCAACACGTCATTGGCGATAACATCCCAAAAGTCCCTATAGAAGAGATGGGGAACCCATCGGGACCGGGGAGGCGTCAACGTTAAGGTCCCGGACCGCCCCCTTAAGCTCCTCCAACGTGAAAGGCCTGAGTTTACAAGGCCGCATCCGAGCGGCAAGGACGGGGGCCCCCCGGGCCGTCCAACGCCACGAGCACGGAGGCTGGCGATCAAAAAATTCTTGAAGTGGTTAACCAAAGCCGAGCCCAGCTCCTGTTCCCCTGAAAAAAGAGCGCCACCAATCACCATGGATGAGATAGTATTAGCACGCTTACGTGCACTAGCGACCCGATGAAAAATGCAGTATTTGCATCCCCGTCCTTGATCCATCGAAGTCGCGACCGCTGCCTCCAAGCGATTGCTCTTTTCCTGTCGTCCTCCGAGACGAGATGCAAAGCCGAAGAATGTTCCGATAATTCCTCCGAAGAAAGCTCCCCTCTCGCTCTCCAACCGATCCAGCCGAAGAATAATCGCGTCAACCCTCAGTACGAGAAGACAGTCTTGCCCGACGAGTGTTAAATTTAAAGAAGCGAGAACACCTCGGAGGGATGAAAGCTTATGATTAAAACGACAAGCCGTACTGCCAACAAAGGAATTCTGGGACCAATGATTGCGTACCATTTCTTTAAATTGAGGCTCCAGCAACCAACTCTTTTCATAGCGAAAAAAACCACGCGGACGGGAAGAATCACACGTATCCCAAATAATTGGACTATGATCAGAGAAGGACCGCGGCCGAGAGGAAACCGAGCAAAGGGGGAAAAGCTTCCATCATTCGAGTATTAGCCAAAAACCTATCGAGCCGAGATCGAGAGGAGTTATTACGCCAAGTGTAAACAATATCGCTCGCCACCATACCTTCAAGAGCCAAGTCCTGTATGAAATCAAAAAGTCGCTAGAACCCGGATCCTTCCCCCCCGACCACGTGGGCGGTCGCTGGAAAGCAAAGTAACATTAAAATCACCCCCCATAATCCAAGGAGTATCCCCCAAAGCCGCGGCATCACAATGTAGATCCTCCCATAAAACACGACGAGCAAGATGGCATAAAGGCGCATACACGCAAGTAAAAGCCATAGATACATTAGAGTCCGCATGCACAAGTACCACAGTGATAGAGTGGTGGCCAATACGAGAATAGGAGAAAGAAAATCTCGAAGATCGCCAAGCCAAAATAGTTCCACCAGAAGCGCTAACCACGTCCAAAGAGCAAAGGCGTCCACAGCCCCCGCCCCAAAAGATCTCCACATAGCATTCATCGACCCCGGATAGTTTTGTTTCCTGGAGGAAGACGATGTCGCAATCCCATTCAACCAAACAGAGCCCAAAGCCCGACGACGCGCTGGGTCACCCAGCCCCCGGACATTCCAAGATAGTAGCTTCATTAAACAATACAAAAGGCCCAAAAAATGATCACAGGCCAAAGCACACAGTTAGTCCTGATCAGGGCGCTGACCAGCGCGGCGAAGACCTGCCGCCTCCGCCACCGCCTCGCGAGAAAGGTGACCAGGCGAATGAAGAGATCCCGCGATGGATGGCTGTAGGCGTCTAGAGTAGACATTTCCAAATCTAGCCGGGGAGGCAAACACAGCATTCCATGCATTCCAGGCAGTAGCAGAGCGGTTCGGAGAGGCCACCGAAGCGTCCGGCGATGGGCCTAAAGGATCGCTGCCTGACTCAGAAAACCGATTAGAGAAAGACGGCTGGCTAATAAGCGGGGAGAGCATACCAACATCGGTCGCCATCGAGTGATGCAAAGAGGCAACTTCCGAGCAACCCGAGCCAAACGTTAGAAGTATGGCGAAGAGATTGATGAAGATGAGATGAAGTCTTCGAAGAAATCCGTGTGAGAGTAAGGCACCGCTGAGACCGGAAGAGATCCGGAACGAATAACCGGGTCAGTCTCTGCCCGCGTCAGGGACCGACCAACATGAAGATCCGACCCGGAGGAGGGAATAGAAACGCCACACTGAGGCCCGAGACCGTCACGTGGTCCAGGAGAGCGGATATAGCAGAGACTTCACAAGACAACGAATCACCCTCGAAAAAGACCCTGGGCACGTGAGAAGGCGCCCCATCGCCGCACACGCGAATCGATAATCAAGCGACGTCCCCGAACGGTCGCCATGCACAGGCGACGCTTCGATAATATCCCTGCAAATGACACGTGGCCCTTGGAAGTCGAACCGGTGGAACCTGCGCCTGAGAGAGAGCCGACGACGTTGGACGGGGAGGGCTGAGCCGGAGCTTCCGGCGCTGGGGAAGAAGAACTCGAGCTTGAACGACCAGCGACCTAAACAAAGCTTCTCGAAGAGAACCTTTCCCACCATAGATTGGCTAAGGGTAGAAGAGCACTCAACCAGAATCTTCGTGCAAGACCAATCCGAGCCGGGGGCCAGGCCATCGTCAAGAATCGCCACCACCTGACCCCAGCCGCCGATAATCTTAGATAAGCAATCGACCGATCGCGAGAGGAATGGAACGCCGCGAACCTCCACCACGCATAACTCGGAGCGTAAGCTCACGCCATCCGCAACACGAAGACGTCGCCACTTGACGACCGATGTATCAGCAAGATTGAAGAGGGTCTCCCGATGCTCCGGGGAAAGCCCCCGAGCACAGCAGCGAAAGTCGTCCAAGAAGAAGAAATCCCCAGAGAATGCCTGCCTAAAAGAAGCAAAGTAGCGGAGCGAATCACCTCACGGTCGACGCCCGGTCGCTGCACCACACCTATCGCCACCCCACACTTATGCGCCCACCACTCTAGCTCCGAACCTCGACGCCGCCGGCCTCTGAACAGGAGATTCACCAGTGCGCGAATGGTCTCCACTCCGCTCCTTTCCAGTATAACGCCCTTGGGAAGCGCCATGCTGGCCCCGTTCCTCCACCACGCCGTGCTGAGCAAGCATCTCCGCCGCCGGAGGAGCCCCCGACCCGCCAGCCACGAGAGAAGGAGAAACGTGAATGGTCTTCCCCCTGGTGGCCTTGGAAGAGCCGCCGCCATCGCCTGCGCTAACCACCTGAGCAAAGGAACGAGAATCCAACAAAGCCGAGGAGCCACGACCGCGAGAACCAACCGCCAAGTGCATGGAAGGCATCCGACCACGAGAATCCATGCGCTCCGCCCTGCACGAAATCAAACGATGGCCAACCTTCCCGCAGCGGAAGCAGCGAGGGGGAGCCAAGCATGCAGAGGCAAGATGACCCCGACCCTTACAGCGGAAGCAACGCCTGCCCGACTTAGCGTGCGGACACCTTCACCCAGCCTTCACCGCCAGCTTCATGCGTACCACGATCCACACGACGAGTGGCATCGATAGTGCCACCGCAGATGTCCCCGCGCTTGATGAACACCGCGAGCCTTCGGAACCCAAACCCGCGTCGCAGACATTCCCGCTCCCCTCCTTCGCTCCATCTTCCTCTATGATTCTATATTCATGATACGATATTCACCTTTAGTCATTTATGAACGCTAAAGGGTGGATATGTGTAAATATGAGTTCATGTTTGGTGTGCTTTAGGGAACATATGCAACCTGTGAGAAAGATATCCAGATATTGTCCACATGGGTTTCACCATCATTGACATTTTTACCAATAAATAGTTATGCTTCTGGTACACACACGCCATGCCACTTGATAAAGGTTTTAAAGTAGATGAGATGTCCACAAAAGCTACACATGGATTCTGACCAAGATTGTGCAACATGATCTATATTACATATTCCCATGCACCACTCTTATTCGTCGGATTTATGCGGTTTTTGGTGCAGCGCCGGTGGTCGGTAGCCAGGGTTAAAGCCCTTGCCTTTTTGGAAGGACATTTTGGTAGTCATCCCCAACTTTCGAGCTTTGTTCTGGCCGGTACTGGGAAACTGGATGAGCTTTGCTTTCTGGAAGGATGACTGGACGGATGGGAAAGCTTTGCACGAATGCTTCCCGCATTTGTTTGCTTTGGCGGCGGACCCGAGGGCAAGTGTTGCCTCCTGCTGGACAGAGGGGAACTGGATGCCACTGTTCTGTTCCAATTTTTCGGATCAGTGCATGGTGGAGTTTAAGCTGTTGCTTGACTCGCTTAGGGTGGCGAGTGGCCCTTCTGAGGAGCGGGACCATTGGGTCTGGCGCGGGAGTACTTTCTCCGTTAGAAGGGCATATATGGCGATTTGCAGGACCCCACCCTCTCTTTCGGCCGAGCTGGCGAGAGACTGCGGTTTCTTCTGGGGGCTGGGCCTTCCCGAGAGGATTGGCTTTTTCTTGTGGTTGTTCAGGAGGAAGAGACTGATGACGCGAGACCGTTGTGCAAGGCTACTTGGGGTGGTCTCTGACAGATGCCTTCTGTGTGGGGTGGGGATTGAGACGGTGGAGCATCTCTTCTTTTCTTGTCAGGGGTCGGCGCCTATTTGGGATGACCCTGAGCTAGGCTGGGTCAGCACGGAGAGCCTTGTATCTTTCTGTGAAAGCTTGGTAGCGGCCAGGCATCGTTCGAGGAGGAGCTGCTTTGCCATGTTGCTGTGGTCTGGCCATTTGGCTGGCTAGGATGCTCTTTTGTTCTATGGGCAGAGGTTTTATAAGGAGAATATGTGTACGCAGGTGTCGGGATTGCTAAACTTGTGGCTCGGCTCGAACGTCTCTTTGTAACTGTTATTTTTTAGCTCTCATTTTCTATTTAATACATCTTTGGGGTGGACACCCATGAGTGTTTCTCCCTTGTTTGGCTTCAAAAAAACGTTTTAATGAAACATGTCACATTTTCTTGATAATGTGCTAATGATTCTTGGGCACATGTGGTGAACATCAATACATGATATTATCCCATAAAATTGGATGACCTTTCGTGAGTTTAACTATACGTTTTAACAAATGTTCCACTTATATACTAACTCTTTTTAGATCTAAGCATGATACATCCAAATTAGATATGTTAGGAGGCAATAACTCCATGTAGCCAATCACCATTTCTGTATTTATATTTCTGTATTATTTTTGCAAGTTTAAGGGATGTGTCCTTTGGAAGTGTCGTTTAGGGAAGAGTCGTGCCTTTATGGAAAGATGTCTCTTAGATGTTTATATAATGCCACCATCCTGTATAATGAACATGGTTCAAAATTTCGCAGTATATCGACGATATCTCGATGGCTAAGGATTTCTATATTACCTAAGATGTAGTTTCCCGGATATTGGGTCATCTCATCTGATATATTGGTGATATATCGTGAGGTACCTATATATCATCTGATAGAGGGTATCTTTCGATAAAAAAATCCCACCTTTAGATTGATATGGGCGAAACTATGCCCATATCGGTAAGATTTCGCTTGATGTTCTACTGTTGCGTGCTCTTGCTTTTTTCTCTTGCTTGGGTTAAAGGTATGGCTACCAATCTTCACTATTTTGTTAATATTTGATTAATTTTTAAGAGGATTTTTGTTCATCTTGTGTGTGTATTGTATATTCTTGAGTTTAGGATTTTTGTTGGATTGATTCTTATAGGTGTGTATGGAGACGAGTCACTGAACTATTGGCAATATTTTTGAATATGTGCTTGTTTTAATATCTATACACATATGAGCCTCCACTATATCATCGATATTCCTTTTTGGATTCTCAGTCAAAACCCTCGTAAAAACATGTACCAAATGCGGGACTGCCAAGTTGGACTTGGTACTTCTGAGATAAGGGTACTTCTCGAAATAATGTTTGAATCTCTTCCATGCTTTGTTGAAAGATTCACCATGCATTTGTCAGAAGTTGTTGATGAGATTGCTGAGGGCTTAGGTTCGACCTATTATGAAAATATTTCTTAAAAAACTCTTCTTGAATTTAGGTCTAGGTAGAAACTCATTTTCCTTAGTATTGAAGCCAGTAGTTGATGTTATCCGATAGAGAGAAAGGAAAAAGCCGCAGACCTTGGCTATTACCAATGTTCATATCGAACTTATGATACTCCCTCATATACGTCGCTAACCAAAAGCCCGCACCTTGCCTTGCCCTGACCTCGGATATGCTAACCTCTACCCGTGGATGAATTCCTCACTGATACCGACTTAATGGACGTTGTTGCATATTGTGAGGTATCTTTGGAGAGTAATATTGTGAAATTTGGGGAGACGATAGATGAATACATGTTTAAGCTTGTGAAAGGATGATAAGAAAAGATGATTCGTTGTTTATTCAAGAGGTCTAGGGGTCCTTATATAGGACTAAACCCTAGAGGGCTCAAGGGAGAATATTCTATAGAGTATGCTCTATAGAGTATGCTTATTGACAATGAATTCCTTTTTGATTGGATGAAAATGTGAAGAAAGAGATATGATGTTGTTCTATCTTATATTTTGGGGTTCCAATCTCTATTATTTCATCATATTTATAGTCTTAAGTATTACATGTGGGCAGAGAACATATAATTACATTGACATATATATAAATATAGTTTTATGCATATTTTTCTTTATAAACCGAGGCTTACGCCTCGACCGCCTCGAAGCTACGCCTCGCCTCGATTTCAATGAAAACGCCTCGTTCCGCCTTTTGTTTTTTCAAACCTTGGTCTTCATAAAGGAAGACGGTTGGGAGGAGGTTAGCAAACTTCCTTCCTCCCGTCAGATTGGTAGAGGCTCCAGAATCAATAATCCATGCATGCTTAGAGGTAGAGACAGAGTTTGCTACTGTACCTGAGGTAGTAGCCATGCTAGCAGTAGGGGCAGAAGCATTACTATCAGAAGGACTAGATTCTTGCAGCAGTTGTCATAGGCGAGCATATTCAGAAGCAATGAATGGGGTTTGTGCCTCGTTGGTTTGCTGGGTAGATGTTTCTGCAGTTGCATTATACGATACTTCATCATAGGCACTGTTGGCATTAAGTTGCATCCCAAACGTTGCCCATCAGCGATCAGAAGGGTGATTCCAGCGTCCACAGTGTACGCATGTTGGATACCGAGCAGAAGAATCACGACCACGTCCACGATCCCGTCCGCGTCCAGAGTCACGGCTGCGTCCAGATTTCACGACCACGTCCACGCCCTGAGTCACGTCCCCGTCCTCCTTGATAGTTATGGCGCTCTCTGTAACCTGAGGAGGTATAGTGGGCCATCGTCTCTGTAGAGGTGTGGGTGGTAGAGTGCTAAATTGGAGCCTCTAGCTCTTGTAAGCGTCCGAAGATTATCTCAAGAGTATGTAGAATATCAGCCATCAGGAACTGATCTTTCACATGCTTATATTTTGGATTTTAGTCCCGAGAGAAATATGTAAACTTACCATTCAGCACGTTCTCCTACTTGTTTATCACAACATGCAGGCTGAAAAATAAGGAGTTCCTCAAAAAGGCTTGTAAAAAGCCTGTAGTATTCAATAAGACTTGATTCTCTCTGAGTAGCAGACCAAATCCTTGTGTATATGTCTGACAGACGAGACTTAGTCGTCTTCTGAGAATATGTACGCTCAAGGTTTTCCCACATTGCCTTAGCGGTGTCTTTGTAAAGAAGATTCGCAGCAATGTTTGGGATCGACACTGTTCGTCATCCAAGTGATAACCTGGCAATTATCAACAAACCAAGTTTCATAGTCCTTATCTGTTTCCGCATGCGGAACTTTGTAAGAACGTAGCTCTTGCGCTGGCCACCAACAAATACTTTGAAAGACGGAGACCATAGAACATAATTTTTCGGAGCCCTTCAACTTGATAGAAGTACCATTTACCATCAAAGAAGAAGTAGGGTACGTGGGCTTGATCTCGATAGACTTCATCGTGGCGGCTTAGGTCAAGAAAAAGTGACCTAGAGAGTATATCTTGCCTCAAATTATCATCAAATATCTAAACCCTCATCAAGGAGTACGAAGGATGAGGCAATGATCGTTTGATGGCACAAGAGGGGGCCTGACGGGCCTAGCGGAGTCAGCCTCCTCACATGAGTAGGGTCTGACCTTTCTGGCAGAGGCGCCTGGCGGCGCTGGGCGGCCTGGCGGTGCTGGGCGGCCTGGCCTGCCTAGTGGAGGCGCCTGACGGCGCTGGGTGACGCAAGACGACACACGGGGCCTTGGAGGGGCCTGGGGGAGGCGCTTGGCGGCGCAAGGAGGCCCTGGGAGGGCTGGCGGAGGTGCCTGGCAGCGCGAGGAGGCGCGAGGCAGGCCTGGCCGGCCTGGTGGTGGTACCTGGCTGCCCTAGAGCAACCTGGCGACGCTCAACCCAACGCGGGCCTAAGGCAGGAGTGCAGAGACCCGAGGCGGCACGCGGCTGCAGAGGGACTTGGAGGGCTGGCGGTGGCGGAGGGGTGATTAGGTCAGAACATCGGCCTAGGACCGCTGCTCTGATACCATGTGAATTGATGATAAGAAAAGATGATTCGTTGTTTTATTCAAGAGGTCTAGGGGTCCTTATATAGGACTAAACCCTAGAGGGCTCAAAGGAGAATATTATATAGAATATGCTCTATAGAATATTCTCTTAACAAATAGCCACATAGAATATTCAGTTAACATAAAAGCCCTCGTGGAGTTACAATATAATATAAAGAAAGAAATCTTCTGCAATCTCTAACAAAGCTCAAATTTCCGTTGCACCTGAGGAATCCATGATTTTATATTGTGAACTTCTGGGTTGATCTGATCTTTAATGGGAACTAATTGTTTATGGGATCCTCTTTCTCTGTTGGGATATTTATATCTCTTTATATTTATTTTTTATTTCAATTTCTTTTATGTACCTCTCATGTAATTTACCCAGGGGTTTTCTCCTAAATAAGAGAGCCCTAGGGTCTCAATAATTATAAAATTCTATTTTTCCTCTAACATTATATTGGAGCAACGGTCCTAGATCGAGGTTCCATATCCCACCAAAACTCTACCCTACCTGTCCCCCCCGTCGCCGGCATGTACTGCCACCGGCCGGCCAGCAGGCCCCTGCCACCCCAAAGGGCGCCTTCGGCCGTCCCAGCCTTCGGCAACAGCTTCCTTGCGGCCTTGCCGCCCGTTGCCACTTGCGGGCTGCAGTTCGGGCTCTTTTTGCAGGCCTATAAGGTCTGATTATGATCGAAGATGTGATTTCGGACATATAAATCACATTTTCCGGCCCTAGACTACAACAAGATTGAAGATGATGGTTGTATGAGTCTACATATACAACCGTTCCTTCATATGATTGTGTAGACTTGCTCAAAAATCTCTACTCCCCAGTTTCGATCCGGATCTTCAGTGATTATTCCACATGTCAGAGAACAAGGGTGACGTTTTGCATTGTCCGGTGCCTTCAAGGGCCCGACTCCTATCGTAAAGATGGATGTGACCAACTACGAGTTGTGGTCCATGCAGTTTCACTCCCTTATGCAGTGCCATAACAAGGAGCACATTTTCACCGATTCAGAGTCGACAGACAAAACTAGGGCTAATGCTTCATGGAAGCAAAATGATGCCTATGCACGGATTTGGCTCCCCGGGATGCTACCATGGAGATTGCCAATGACACCGTCAATCAACCCACATCTAAGGCTATGTGGGATATCCTAGCTGATACATATGGGCGAGCGAAGAATGAGAGTAAGATACTCCAGTTGCAGTACGACATTTCTCGACCAAGCAGAATAATCGTCATCTTCATGCCCACTTCTCGCATGTCCGAGGCATGTTTGAGCGTCTTCATAATTTTATGCCAATTACTACCAGCACTGAGCAACAACATGCATACATGAATGCCAATATGACATGAGTCTGTCATCCCTTTACTCAGAGTACGATGCAGCACATACTCAACTACTTATAGAAGAGACGATACCTCTGATGGAGCATGGCCTCAAATTTCAGCGAAATTCGGTCAAATTTCTGTCGAATATCGATATCCAGTTGAAATCAAAATTCGACCGAAATGACCGAAATATGGGGGTGCTAGTACAAAAAATGACCAAAATGACAGAAACTTCGGTCGAAATTCCACCGAAATTCCATCGAAATTCTGTTTTGGATGATACCGAAATGGTGACCGAAACCGACATTTAAGGCCTTGTGATGGAGGTCTACAAGAGGCTGAGCAGGATCATTACTTCATCTACTACCGTGGACCAAACTCCTTCTGCGATGGCTGCTTCTCGTGGCAGAGGGGGTAATTCATAGTCTCGCGGACACGGATCCCGTAGTCGAGGAGGAGGACGTCAGCGTGGCCCATGCTCACATTGCCACTGTCCAGGACATTCGGAGAAGACATGCTATCTGAAGCATGTGTATCTAGTGTCTACCGGTGTAGCTGAGCAGACAGAGACTACTCTAGCTCCTTCTCATGATGCGAGGCTTGATGATATTGTCTCTAGATTGAGAGAGATGATGACTACACCGCCCATCCTAGCAACAAGATATTCAGATGTTGCAGCTGCTGTCAGAGGCTCTACGAGTTCGTCAGGTATATTGCTTATGCACTTACCAGTTGTAGCAGTTCAGATTTGACTGATTTGGATCATGGACTCCGGAACTTCTTATCATATGTGTTGAGATCAGGCTCAGTTTACTTCTTACAGATTTATCCCTCATGGTAGATCGGTGGTGATTACTAGTGGGGTTCATCTACCCATTATTGGTCAGGGGGAGATTGTTCTAGCCCCATCAATGTGCCTGTAGAATGTCTTACACGCTCTAGCATTTCAGATGAATCTTCTGTTTATTAGTTAGATTACAAACGATTTACATTGTCGTGTCATTTTTGATCCCTCTTCTCTTGTATTTCAGGAGATACTCCACGGATAGGGTGATTGGATATGGCCGTGAACAGAGAGGGCTTTGTAGACCGGGTCCAACCTCAGTGTGCTGGTGCAACTACTATTTTTCTGGATCTGTCTCTCCTTTTATGTGGTATCTTCGCTTTGGACACCTTCCCGCTGCAGAGCTATGTCATGTTCTCCCTCAGATCTCTACTTTACTACCTTGGAGTGTGAGGCATGCCAGCTTGGGAAGCACCATCGTTTTCCGAGTCGTCAGAGTCGTTACATTAGTCAGTTGTGTGAGTTGGTTCATTTTGGTATCTGAGGTCCTAGTCGTGTTCCCGATCATCAGGGACATCGGTTCTATATGGTTGCTGTGGATGATTTCTCTAGATTTTCTTGGGTTTTCTTGTTAAAGAATAAGTCTGAAGATGGTCATGTTATTAAATAATTTCTTATTGAGATTAAGAATATTTTTTCTGCTAATGTGAAGTTTATTCGCAGTGACAATACCTTGGAGTATTCTACTTTACAGTTGTCTGACTTTCTCAGATCTTTTGGTATTGTTCATCAGACTTCTTGTGCTTATACTTCACAGCAGAATGGTCTTGCTGAACGCAAACATCATCATCTTTTGGATGTTATGAGGACTCTTTTGATTCAGAATAGAGCTCCTCATTCGTTCTGGGGTGATGCAGTTCTCACTGCATGTTACTTGGTGAACCACATGCCTTCTACTATCCTTGGAGAAAAGGATCCTTTCTTGATTGCGTTTCCCGAGAAGGACCTATTCTCCCTTACTCCCAAGGTCTTTGGGTCTGTGGCATTTGTCCACAATTTTACTCCTGGTCGGGACAAGCTCTCTCTTGAGCTGCCAAATGTGTGTTTGTTGGTTATTCTCGTACCCAAAAAGAATATAGATGTTTTGGTCACGCAGGGAGAAAATATTATGTGAGTGCTAATGTCACTTTTTTTGAGTCTATTATGTATTTTTCTCCTACAGGTGACATGTTGTCTAATGCTGACTATGGTGAGGATGTCTTTGTTCAACCACCTCCGTTATCTCCACCAACTCCCCATGTTGAGTCTTAGTCACCTCCGTTTCCATTCCACCTCCACCACCTCCACCTTCGCCCACCCTGACACAGTTCCTACCACAGTTTTACATTCGCAGGACCTCTACTCACCCTTCTGCACATGCGCCTTCCTCGTCATCCAGCACGCCTCTATGTAATGAACACATTGTTTCTACTGATGGCATTGGTGATATGCTTGGCCCACATGATACTATATAGGAGCTGATACTAGAGAACATAGAGGCTCATGACCTCGATGTACCTATGTCTTGCGGAAGCCGTATCGTAACCGTGCCACTTCTCCTCTAGCTGCGCATGTTTCCTTGGATCATCTTTCAGAGGAGTACAAGAGGTTTGTTGTGGGACTCTTAACTATTATTATCCTGCGAACATATCAGGAGGCCATACATGACAGTAGTTGACGACTTGCTATGGAGGAGGAGATGGCCGCTTTGCAGTCTTGTGGTACATGGAGTGTTGTTTCTGCTCCTCCAGGTGCCTCTGTTGTGGGGTGCAAATGGATCTTTACGATGAAGCAACATGCAGATGGCAGTGTGGATCGCTACAAGGCAAGGTTTGTAGCACGTTGGTTCACCCGGACTTATGGGGTGGACTATCATGATGCCTTCTCTCTAGTGGCCAGACATTCGACATTGCACATTCTTCTATCCATTGATGTTTCACGGGTCTGGCCTCTTTACCAACTTGATGTGAAGAATGCATTTCTATATGGAGATCTTTAGGAGGAGGTATATATGCAACAACCACCAGGATTTGCTGCTGAGGAGGAGTCTCAGAAGGTATATAGGCTACACAAGGCAATTTACGGCCTGAAGTAGAGTCCAAGAGCTTGGTACCAAAAGCTTTCAGAATTGATAGAGAACCAGGGGTTTGCGCGGTCCACTGTGGATCACCCGCTTTTTGTTCAGAGGACACAGAGAAGTACTGTTGCTATTCTTGTCTATATTGATGATATTATTGTCACGGGTGATGATGAGCAGTGCATTTAGGCTAGCAAGGAGTTCCTAGGTCAACAGTTTGTGACCAAGGACCTTGGCAATATTCGATACTTCCTTGGATTAGAGTTTGCCAGGAATCAGCGTGGTCTTGTGATGACCCAACGGAAATTTGTGACTGATCTTCTACTTGAGACATGTATGACATGGTGCAAGCCTACTACTACCCCTATGGATCCAAGTATGAGATTATATGATGATGATACCAAGGAAGTAGATAAGAGGAGATACATGGAGCTTGTTGGGAAGCTCCTATATGCTACCATCACCAGGCCTGACATATCCTTTGCTGTAAGCAAGGTGAGCCTGTTCATGGAGCAGCCCAGGAACGTTCATATGGATGCGGTTTATATGATTTTGAGATATTTGAAGACTTCACCTGGTACTGGTATTATATTCAGCAGAGGTACCTCTCTTGAGGTGAGCTGTGCAGATTCAAATTATGCATGATGCCTTAGAGACAGGATGCCAACTTCTGGCTTTGCTATTTTTGTTGAGCTCTCTTGTGTGATGGAAAAGCAAGAAGCAAACAGTGGTTGGTAGATCCAGTGTAGAATCTGAGTACAAGGCTATGGTACAGGGAAGCACAGAAATGATGTGGGTTAGATCGATTTTGACGGATCTTGCTATTGAGGTTCCTCTTTCCATGCAGCTTTTATGTGACAATCAAGCAGCTCTATTTATTGCAAATAATCCTGCATTTCATGAACGAACCAAGCATATAGAGGTCGATTGCCACTATACTAGAGACATGATCCATAAGGGTCTCATATCCACTTCCCATGTTTCTACTGGAGATCAGACAACTGATATTTTCACCAAGGCCCTTGCTAGAGGCCCTTTTCAGAGATGTTGTTCCAAGCTGAGCTTGATAGACATATATGCTCTAGCTTGAGGAGGAGTGTTGAGATATTTATATCTATTTATATATATTTGTTATTTCTATTTCCTTTATGTACCTCTCATGTAATTTACCCATGGTTTTTCTCCCATGACCTCAAATTTCAGCGAATTTCGGTTGAATTTCTGTCGAATATCGATATCCTATCGAAATTGAAATTCGATCGAAATGACCAAAATGACCGAAATATGGGGGCCCTAGTACAAAAAATGACCGAAATAACTGAAATTTTGATCGAAATTCGACCGAAATTCCGTTTCGGTCAGTCACCGAAATGGTGATCGAAATCGACATTTAGGGCCTTGTTTTCTCCTATATAAGAGATACTTAAGGTCTCAATAGTTATGAAATTCTATTTTTCCTCCAACATTCTCCATTACCATTTCCTCCTCCACCTCCTTTATTTTGTTTGACAATGGGTCTGTTTTGGGGATGGTGAAGGGCATTACTCAGCTTGGGTTTGCTTCCATTGATTAAAGCATGGCCAAGAATTGAGTGTTGAACATGTTTTGGCCTTCAAAATAACTGGGAGACTGATCAATGATTCAAGAGTCTGGGAAAATAATGGAAGGGTAAGGAGGCTAAAAAGGGCATAAAAAGTAGGGGGTCGAGAGAGATGATCTTTATAAAACATAGCCACCCTCCCCCCACCCCAAAAAAAAAGAGAGAAAGTGGATAAGGTTGACTTATAAAATAGAAAAGAACAAGAATGGAAGATCTTCAATCACCGTTTTATCATATGAACAACATGAAATTACACATCCCAGACTAACAATGGTATATTTATGGTAGTCATTAGTTGTGAGCTAGACATCCACAAACATCGAGGGGAGGAAGATATGAGTAAATAGATTAAAGATCCCTAATGTGTCATGGCACCAACTACAACCAGTGGGGGAGCTTCTCGCCCAAGTGTGTGTGTGTGTGGGGGGTGATTGACGATCAGGATTCGCTTGCGGTGGTGGCCCCCTCCGTTGCGGTTTTGAGCGAGGTGATATCCCTCGAAGATCCAACGCGGTTGGCAGTGCTGAATAAACAATGGTGATGATGCTGGGGGTAGGGAATGCGAGTCCGTAGTTAGAGGCACGAGGAACGATAGTGTGCCGTCGATGATGGCAGTGGTGATGCAAGGGCTTCATGGACAACTACTTTAGATGAGAACAGATCCATGGCTTTATATTCTTCATCTGCAAGGCCGTCATTGAAGATGCGGGCTTTGTTTTTTTGTCTTCTTCTTGTTCTTTGTTCGGCATTGTATCACCATCATTTTCTATGAGTGAACATGCCATCAAGAAATAAAAAAACTATTCTTTCAACAGTGTATTTAGCCATTCTTTAACCTTCATGCTGGCTAATACGCGATTCTAGAATTTCTTTTAGCATGGACGTGAACCTTGGATTTTACCACTCAGATTGAACTTAAAATGCCAATAATTGATAGGATCGTTGAATCATAACACCGATTATGTTTCCATGCTCTGATATCAATTGATGCAAATGAGAAATTGGGAGGAGACATGAGAGAAGAACGATGCGCCTCGCTGGACGAGTGAGGGACGAGGTTGAGACGAGAAACCTTAGAATTTGAGGGGTGGGGGAAGGGGGATAATGATGAAGGCACTCTCCAAGCAAAAATTCTTAATTCATAGTATAACTTGAATTAACTACTAGATTGTCTATATCCCCTTCAGATGAAATTAACTTGAATTAACTTGAATTCATAATATACCACTCAGATGAAAGCGGTAGGATTACAAAATTAGAAAGAGAACAAAATTAGAAATAAAAAATTCTAACCGATTCTAATTGCCTCACTAACTAATTTCATACACCATAAATATTGAGATTGCAATCAATCTCAATTTTTTTTAATGTAAATAAAATGGTTGAGTAATTTAAAATAACTAATTAGGGACGTGAATCCCCAATTTCAAAAAAATCCCAAAATTTGCAATTGCTTCTGTTAGAGTTATTATATTTACATTTATGTGTATAACTCTTTAGGTTCCGTAACCCCTCGTGACCCTTCGTGTTCCGTAACCCTTTGTGACGCTTCGAGTTCTGTAACCCCTGTGACCTTTCGGGTTCCGTAACCCTTGTACTCGTTAGGATTTTCTCTCCATATAAGAGACCCTAGCTCTATGGAATAAACATCTCATTCGTCCCTCTTCTCAACATGGTATCAGAGCGACGGTCCTAGACCGAAGTCTAGTACCCTAAATCCGCCGCCACCTCCAGCCCTCTTTCTGTCGACAAGGAGAGGGGGCTGGACCTCCTGCGTCGCTCATGGATTCGATGGTCTCGCGCAAGGCAGTCTGAGTCCTAGAAACACCAACTGCCACCTTCAACGGCACCTAAAGCGCTGCCCAAGGATCTAGTAGCTCCAGCCGCACCTCCTGCATCGTCAGCACCGCTTGGAGCCCCCCCTCCTAGAGCCCCTGCTTCACCACGACTTGTTTCTCCCAACTTGATGTTACATACTCTTTATTCTATCAAATATGGGAGAAAGGAGGAGTCAGAGACGATTCTTCAGGACGTCTGCTGCCCTACCACGACTGACAGACTAACACTCCAGACTACTACTCAGATCATCCGTCTTCACCGAACATCAACTTTTTCGTCAGGGCGTATACTTTTTCTTTTACGATCCGACTACTACTCCGCACTGGACTTCTTCTACAACGATTCTTCTCCAGGCACGACAGAGATATGTTCCGGTGACCTGCAGGCACGATAGAGAAACGTTCTGGTGACCTGCAAGCACGATAGAGATACGCTCCGGTGACATGATATCGCAGTGACTCTACATGCATGGCAGAGATACGTTCCGGTGACCTGAAAGCCGCATACCCGTCCTCGAACGAGGTTTTCTACTAGCAGCGGACATATGTTCTTATGATGCATTGTGTGAAGATGTGGTGTATACTTTTTCTTTTTGTTACAAGTTGCAGCTTTCTCAGCTCCAGCTTGAGGGGGAGTGTTAGAGTTATTATATTTACATTTATGTGTGTAACCCTTCGGGTTCCGTAACCCCCCATGACCCTTCGGGTTCCGTAACCCTTTGTGACCGTTCGAGTTCTGTAACCCCTGTAACCTTTCGGGTTCCGTAACCCTTGTACTCGCTAGGATTTTCTCTCCATATAAGAGACCCTAGATCTATGGAATAAACATCTCATTCGTTCCTCTTCTCAACAGCTTCAATTCAATCCGACCTATCAAATTGAGAATTATTGCATCCCATGGAAAGGAGATAAAAAGGTAGAAGAATGGGAGAGATGAGAATGAAGGAGAGATGGCGGGAAAAATCCACCATTGGATTTGCTTATAGTTAGTTTAACCCGGGATTAACTCAAGGAATTAACTCATGAAAAGTTGAATTGACGGCATGGGTTGTGGTCTAAGTGTAAGTTGAATTGACGGCATGGGTTGTGGTGTAAGGGTAAGTTTGTAGGGGTTATGGAGTAAATACATAGTATACATTGGTAATCAGGTAGTTGGTAAAGTTTACATGGTTTGTGGTATAAAAATCCTTTCATTATGTTAAATTAATGCAATGTGTCTAATTCAGGGTTATGTATATTAAAATTCATTTGAGTGTATAATTGTATATGCAAGATTCACCCCTCTTCATGAGCTATTCCCCTTTCCCCCTCCTCAAGTTCCGTTTCTTTTCTTCTTTGTCGCTAGGTTCATACTCCCTTGGTGTCTAGTGTCCCATTCCTGTCATTTTCTCCTTCCCTTTGACTGCAACAGCATCATGTGTCATGTTTCTCTCTGTTTAGTTGCGAGTTTCCCGTTGTGACTATATGGTGTTACTCTAGAGAGAGGGGAAGAGCATGTGATGGATAAAAGAGAGAGAAGAATGATACAAATAAGTATCATATATTTGAAGGTTATTTGGTAAATATTTTCATCGCATTTCAGTCCTCAGATGGTTGGACAGCTAAATCTAATGGTTGGATCAAAAAGTTTAGACTACATGAGCATATGGGTAAATAAAAAAGTTCTACAGGTATCATAGTGTGAATATGAAAAATGTCAGGGAACAAGTGTTATGAGTGAAGTTTCCCAGGGGGCCCTTGTAGAAAATCCTAAAGTTTATTTGCAACTGCATGGAATAAAGTCTATGCAACCTGTCATCTTTTCCAACATATTCGACAAATAGCGATCATGGTTTTGCTTATTCATTGACGGAAATCTCGCCGTTTGTATTTTCTTTTTATACCTGAATACATCGTGGTTCTTTTGCAGTAATTTTACCATACTACAAAGATGGAAAGGGGAGATCTCAGGGAAATGATGGTAGAGATGTTGTATTTCGCCGCCACATTGTTGACAAAATGCCTATTGATTGCTGGAACGATGTTTGGAAGAAGCTGCATCAACAGTTAATAAATGTTGAAGTCTACAATGTAGATACTGTACCTGCAGAAGTCTATTCTACCATTTCAGTAGCTGTCATATGGTCCATGCGTTTTGCCCTGGCTGTCGCTTTATACATCTGGATAGATAACTTGATGAGGCCAATCTATGCCAAGCTAATACCCTGTGATCTTGGTCAGCCAACCAAAAAAACACGCGAACCTCTAAAGCGCCGTGCACTTGGATCTCTGGGCAAAAGTCGGTAAGGAATATTGGAATTGTTTCAGTGACTAATTTTCTCTCTCATGTATGCTATGAATGATATTTAACACACGTTTACTTCAGTGGTAACTGAAATATGTAATTATCATAAAAGATGTATTACTATCGTATACCAAAGGCGGAGTTGCATCTATGTGTGTTGAACTTGAAAATAAAGGATTTTTCTAAATACTTGGACTTGGTTAATTGTTTTGTGAAATCAGATTATTGCATGTTATGTATAATTCTATCACTAAGTGATGAGAGATTAGGCATCTGCTAATCTACTAACAATTATTTTATATTTGAAAATGACGTAAGATGATAATGGGAGGAAGGAATAACAATATCTAGTCTAGCATGGCCACTTGGGATCAATGGCTTTAATCTAGTCTCTTAGGATATTTACAACTTTTGTATATGCCAACTACTACAACAACGTACCGACTGCTTATACTTAGGGAGTCATTGGAATCGATCGAGGCCTGTAGTACAGAAGAACGAGACCACCTTGAAAAAGTCATGCCTGCACTGACAACGATGTTGTACAGTTGGGATTAAAACAAAAATATCTTTTTTGATTTTTAGCGGATCTTAGAAAAACACATTTGAATATTTACGGCACCAGATTGTCCCTCCCGGTCTGAAGAAGTTGCACAAAGACAACGCATCCAAACATCCTTGAAGTCTCATCAATTGTCAAAAAAGGAAGATGATTAATTAGAGATGAAGTTGTGAGCATTACATCACCCTGATATGATAAAGGAACATTCACATGAATGAGAAGAGTCTTGACGACATCAAGTACTTGCCAATGCTTGCATTTGACAACATTTTGTTGTGAGGTATGCACATTTGAAGTTTGATGTATAATCCTTAAAGAAATGTAAATAAGTTGATGTACATGCTAATGGCTTAAATACCTTTTGGTCCATGTAAATTTTTGTATTTTTTATAATATATATTGATGTTATTGGGTAGGCGTCTTCTCGACGTTATACCCTCTTTTTCCTAAAAAATGAATAACTTGTGCGTACATCTTTTTTGTTCTTTATAAAAGAACCCCGTAACAAATGGGTAGAATCATCCACTACGATAAGGTAAAAGGTGACCAAGGTAAGTGGGAATTCTGTCCGGGTCCCTATACATCCATACGAGTAAGATCGTGATGAGGAATAATGTTAGTCATCAGATGCATGAAACGAGCTTCGATGACGCTTCTTAAACTGACTTGTCTCACACTTCGATCTTGTAGTGTACATCAACTGGTGTAATACGCATTAAACTTGCTTATGGATGGATGACCTAGATGCCGATGCCTTAAAGATGTTGATGTGGTAGATGACTGGTTATGCGTAGATGGAGTAGCTAGTGGAGATTGAATTGTATTTAATTAGTTTGAAGAAATATATTTTTGAATGTTTATATTGCTAATAATTACAATGTAGAAACTTTTATTTTCTTGATTCAGTATTTGCCTAATCATAGTTCCCATCATTTTTCTCATTTTTATGTATTTATTGGGATATATTTAAGATAAGATACATTAACAACAAGTACAACAAAGCCTTCTCCTGCATTAAGTAGGTCAGCTACATGGATTCTTTACCTCCATTCAGATTTATTTTGACTCATTCCAGACTTAGATCCAAATAATTAAGATCTCTTCAGATAGTCTCTTTCCAGCACTTCGTGGGCCTTCTTTTGCCCTCTTTTAGCTGGTTCAACATCCTAAATCTCACATCTTCTAACTGGTGCATCATAGACCTTTGCAAATGGCCAAATTACCTTAAACGACTCTCTCATCTGATCCTCGATTAGAGCTGCACCAACTTTCCTTTTGGTCACATCATTCTGAATTCAATTTTTTTGTGTATGATCACACACCCAACATATCATTTTTCATTTCCGTTTCTTTCATTCTCTGCACTTGTCTATTATTCACATGCCAACATTAAGATCCATAGATCATAACATGTCTCATGGTTGCTTTGTAACACTTTCCTCTGATTTTCAAAGGATTTTTCTTATACCATATAGAGTTAGAGGATCCTGTCCACTTTACCCAACTAACATTTATTCTATGAGAAGTATCTTTATCGATTTCTCCGTCATGTTGCAATATAGATCCCAAGTATCTAAAAAAATCTTTTCTCTGAATGATATCTTCTCCAATCTTCACGTCGATTCCACACTACTGCTTTCATCAGATGTGCACTCCATATATTCAGTCTTAGTCATACTTATTTAAGATAAAATAAGTAAAAATAAACATTGTAACTTTTAGCAGTAGAAAATTATTGGATAAAATTCAAGAAAATTCTTGATAGATCTAACATATTTGCTATTTTGATGAAGTTCGTATTATGAAGAAAATGACATAGAGTGATATAAACCTACGTTTATTTTTATTAGGAAATCTAGTTACAAAATGCAAAAACCCAAAAAGGTAAATGTAGTCACGATCAAGGTATTCTTGTGGTAGCAATTTCAAACCAGATTAAACTAAAAATACACATGAAAGATCATAAAACCAAGTTGAAAAATTTGAAAGAAATACAATACAAAAGCAACATGGTACTACCAACTTTATTGCTTAAAACAGAGCTAATGTGTAACTTAATCGCTTGATTCTCGAGCTGTGATGCATCATCTCACGCACTGAAAGTCCTAAAATAGAGATATCAAGCTTTATCGTTCGATGACTCTAGAAATTCACAAATGTGGAAAGCATTTAGATGTGATTTGTGCCCACTAGGTGTTCGAAACTTCGACAAAGTTTACAATTGACCTGAATTATGCTTGATTCAACCTTAATCTTGCATGGGAAACTTCACAATTTCTTGACGAGTTGAATGCAATGCATCCAAGGGTTTAAATCCTAAGATGAAGTTTGCCAAAATAGATCATCGGTGTTTAGACACATCTCTTCTGATCATAGGGACATAGAAGTGAATGATGACAACGTTCAAGAATACGACCTCATGAACCACATATGACAGCCACATTTGATAGGTGGACCAAACAACATTCTTTATTCTCTATGCAATGCATTATGTGGTGTATGCCGCATTTTGGCATGCATAACCACATTTTAGACTGCATACATCACATATTCTGTCCACATTTTTGATAGTGTTGAGATATTAGTTATCTTTCTTATTGTTTTAATATTTTTTATTTCTTTTGTATTCATCCGGTAATTTTCCCAACAGGTTTCTCTCCTATATAAGAGAACCCTAGGACCTCTCAATAATGCAATTCATTCTACATGGTATTGGAGCGACGGTCTTAGACCAGAGTTCTCGTATCCCACCAAGACCTAACCCTAGCCGCCCCCCCTGCGGGCCGCCCGTCGCCCCCTCCCCTAGGCCGCCGACCTGCCTAGGCCCCCTCGATCGTAGCCCGTCGCCCCACCCTGACCGCCGTTCGGGCTCCTTTTTCGCGCCTCCACGCTTCTCCGTGCACCTTCGCAGTTCGGACTACAGCCTGAAACGGTCCGATTTTGACCGGAATACGTGATTTCAGACCTATAAATCGCGTTTTCCGGCCCTAGCACGTAATGAAGGTTGACGAGGATGGTTGTATAAGTCTACACATAGATCAATCCTCCGTATGATCGTGTAGACTCATTCATATCGGTCTACTCCCCAGTCGAGTTCCATTTGTTCGACTGTTTTATCATCATGTCAGAAAATAAGGGTGATATATTTTCTTCCTTCGGTGCCCTCAAGGGCCCAGCTCACATCGCAAAGATGGATGAGACCAACTATGAATTGTGGTCTATACAATTTCTCACCCTCATGCCATGCAACAACAAGGAGCACATCTTTACAGATCCAGAACCATCGGATAAGAGTGGGACAAATGCTTCCTTGAAGCAAGATGACATGTATGCACGTATTTGGATGTGTGGGACCCTCACCATGGAAATATCCAATGATATTCTGAATCAGCCCACCGCCAAGGCGATGTGGGATACTTTGGCATCCACCTATGCTCAAGTGAAGAATGAGGCCAAGATTCTTCAGCTATAGTTCGATATCTACAAGGCCAAGCAGAATGACCATCCTATGCACATGTACTACTCTTCACTCCGTGGCATCTTCGAGAAGCTTTATAGCTATATGCCTATTATGCCACCTCTGGAGCAGCAAAAAGGCATATAGAAACTCCATGGTTGTTGGAGTTTTCATAGCCAGTCCTTATACAGAGTATGATGCAATGCGTACACAGCTTCTCACTGGAGCTACCACTCCTCTGCCCTCTTCAGCGATGGCTGCTTCTCGTGGCTGAGAAGGGACAACCTAGTCTAGAGGATGCACCCCTCGTGGCAGAGGCGGTGGACATCAGCGTGGCCCTTGCACCTACTGTCGTCGGCCAGGACATGTAGAGGATACATGCTACCAGAAGCACGGATATCCCGCTTCTGGTTGCGTGACAGAACATATTGAAGCTTCAGATACTCTAGCTTCCCTGGCTGATCCTCGCCTGGATGATATTGTCTCTCGTATTTGAGAGATCATGGCTCCTGTTGCAGGAACCACCACTACAGATACCGTATCCGCAGTCAGAGCCTCTTCGAGCTCCTCAGGTATCGCTTGCGCTTTTACTGGTAGTTGTGGTGCACATATGACAGAGTGGATTATGGACTTTGGTGCTTCCCACCATCTGTGTGGAGATAGAGCGCAACTGAGGTCCTACATGACCATACCACATGGTAGATGGATTGTCATTGCTAATGGAGACCACTTACCCATACAGGACATGCGGAGGTGTATTTGACGTCGTCCATGCGCCTTCAGAATGTTTTATATGGTCCTAACTTTCAGATGAATTTACTTTCCATTAGTTAGATTACTAAGGATCTGCATTGTCGTGCCATTTTTGACCCTTCGTGTCTTGTGTTTCAGGACATACTCACGAACAAGGTGATAGGATATGGCCGTGAGCAGCGGGGGCTCTACAGACTGGTCCAACCTTCTCATGCTGGGGTTTCTACTATACCTACTGGACCTGTTGAAGAGTTTTATGTTATAACATTGTTTTATCTATTTGGTATTTCTTCTTTCCGCAATATGTAATTTACCCATTAGGGTTTCTCTCTTCTATAAACCCTTGGGCACTATGAATAAACAAGTTCTCATTATACCACAACATGATATCAGAGCGACAGTCCTAGGCTGGAGCCTTGATCCGAAACACCTACCCCATTCTACCCTCTAGCCTCATGCGCGCCACTCTTCTTGTTCCTCCAACCTCACGCACGCCGTCCTAGCAGCTGCGACATTTCCCAGCGCCGCTCGCCACCTTCAGCAGCCCCAACGCTGCCCTTTTGCGACTGCGGTGCCTCCAGCGGTCCCGCTGCAGGTGCAGCTGCAGTCCACCATTACTTCCTTGGACTGGAGTTGGCTAGGAACCGACGAGATTTTGTGATGACCCAGAGGAAGTACGTTAGAGATCTTTATGAGATGGACATGACAGATTGCAGGCCTGCCACCACTCCCATGGATTCGGACATGAAGCTGTATGATGAAGACACTAAGGGTGCGTTTGGTTGGGGGTTACCCCCCACTTTTGGTGGGTTACCCCCCAAAACCCATATTCCCAACCCACTAGTGGGACCCACTCTCTTTCTAACCAAAAAAATATATATTATACCATCATATCATCTAAAAATCATAAAATACTCAACTTCTACTCACTATTCCAAACTTCAATACAATCACATCACAACAACCACCCACTTTTTCAAATTTCAATACAATCATATCATAATAACTACCAACGTTTTCAAATTCCAATACAATCACATCACACAAACCCTCCCAACCCTTAACCCACCAACCAAACACACAAACATAAAACCGGGTTATCCACCCCTGGATAACCCACAAACCAAAGGAGGTAGACAAGAGGAAGTACATGGAGCTCTTTGGGAAGCTCCTATACGTGACCATCACTAGGTCGGATATATCCTTTACAATGAGCTGAATGAGCCAGTTCATGGAGTAGCATAGACACACACATATGGATGTAGTCCATATGATTATGAGGTATTTTAAGACCTCACTTGGTATTGTTCTTTTATTTAGAAGATGCACATTCCTTGTCATTACAACTTGCGCATATGCAGATTATGCGGATGTTCCAAAGACAAGAAGTCTACCTCTAGCTTTGTAATGTTCATAGGGAGCTCCTTGGTATCATGGAATAAAGAATACGGTGGTTGCCAGATCTAGTGCAGAATTAGAGTACATAGCTATGGTACATAGGAGTATAGAGATGATGTCTGTCAGATCCGTTTTAACTGACCTAGCTGTTGAGACGCCTCTTCCCATACACCTCCAATGCCACAACCATGTTGCTCTTTTCATTGCCAACAATCCAACCTTCCATGAGAGGACCAAGCATATTGAGGTACACTGTCGCTACACTCGAGCATGATCTAGAAGGGTTTCATTTCTACCTCTCATATCATCTCAATTGACAACACAAGTGTTCATTAAGGCTCTGCCTAGAGGGCCATTGTAAAGATGATTTTCCAAGCTAAGCTTGATTGATATCTATGCTCCAGCTTGAGGGGAAGTGTTGAGATATTACTTATCTTCTATTCAATTTATGTATTCTCTTTTCTTTCTGTTTATACTATGTAATTTGCCCAACATGTTTCTCCTCTATATAAGAGAACCCTAGGGCCTCATGAGCAGATAACTTAGTGTATTTATTCTCCACAATAAGGGTTGTTTGTATGGGTGTCTGTTGAGTTCAATTAGTCGAGTTGGCCCCAACTCGGACTTGAACTCGATGAGCAAACTTGGGCTCGGGCTCAGACTCGGTAAGATTCGAGCCTTGGAATGCTGGCTCAGACTCGAACTTGTTGAGTTCGAATTGGCTCACGAGCCTTATATAAAATGATTCCAATCAATCTTAACTAATTATGTCTACTTTGGGAAATATATATCATTTTGATCTGGAGATATGACATGCTGATAAATTCTGTATAAAACATACATTGACCTCGTAAACGATCAATCATAACAATTTCTCGACCATGCTTTAAACTCACATTCACATCAGATGACACCAATCACGAAGCTCAGATAAAAGAATTATACAGATTTTCTGCACACCGAATCCATTTTCCTATAATTATTTATGAGATAATAATAGGGCCACTAAATACAATAAACCTTCTTGCGTCCCAATATGGTAGACGCGTAGGCTTCGAAAGAACTTAGAACAAAGCGTACTTGTCCATCAATCCAAAATTACAGGAAGATGGTTTTTTTAATGTAGATTTTTGAGCAGAACATGGGCTTCCTTCCGAGGAGTCCGATGTATCCAACAATCACAAAAGCGGTTATAATCCTTGTTAGATCAATATATAAGGGTTTATACAAGGTCAAATAAGTCATTCAAGTCAAAATAACTAGCATACCTGCCTTTTAGCGAGTTGTTTGAAGCACGCAATATCCCAAAAACCAGGCATGAAAGAGCGAGTCAGCTGAGTCAGTGCGAGGGTTTGGGGTTGCCAAGTCGTACTGGTCCAGATCAGGAATGAGCATCCACGTTTGCCGAGGGAGAGGGGGCAAGGAGGGAACAAAGGAAGGGGGCCGCGGGAGTGGAGCTTTGGGTTATATTGGAAATACATAAAAACCACAATTATATAATGTGAAAATAAATAAAAATTAAATCGAGTTATTGAGTTGAGCACGACCCAACTCGAGTTTGACTCGATAATCCAAACGAGTAAAATATCCAACTCGAGCTCGGACTCGTTATGTTTTCGAGACAGGCTCACGAGCTCTTATCGAGACGAGCCCTAGTTGAGCGCATCGAGCTCGAGCTTTCATACTAGTTGTATGCATATTCTGAAAATTCTATATTTTCAGGCGTTTGCAACTGGTTATAATGTTCTTTATAGATATTTGTTTTTAATGTTGAGGTCCTTCTATTCGGTGCTTCTGAATCTGAAAACTATGATAACAAGAATATCTCTGCAATATTCAGAAGCCAGGTATTTTGTTTGGATATGACTTCTTTATCCAGATTGTTTGAAAGAAGACAATTTTCTTGCTATTTCCCTTTTTTTATGAAACATCTGTCAACGGTAAGCTGAAAGGAGGTCCTGTCATATGACTTCTGTTTCCGGATTGTTTGAAAGAAGGCAAATTTCTTGCTATTTTAACCTTTTTTTCTGAAAAATCCGTCAACAGTTAGCTGAAAGGAGTATCCTGCTATAATATTTTGAGATCTTAAAAAAGCCTTTTGCCCTTCATTTTGTGTGTGGATTTCCCTTTAAAATTTGGGAAAACGGGACAAGCATGTAATTCCTCACCATCTTCCTAGAACCTACAGTAACCTATGTCTCTTGGGCATGCAACATATCTGTGTGAATGCATATCGGGCTTTCCCTGCTAGCGTATGATGAATCCAGAATGGAGCACTGTTGTGGTCTTGGTCATCCACAAAACTGGCTATCATGCATGTTTTGTGTTAGATTAGGGCATCCTCATTACGGTTCCACAGTGTGATGTTGGTGCTGGCTTCAAGACTAGTTGCAGGTGGTCATTCCGATGAGAATTGTGGTGGTTGATCTTGCAAGGTAGTAGGGTCGAAGGTTGCCACAAGGTTATGTGGCTGGCTGGTGGATTCGGGTGGGATGGCAGTGTAGAATGTCCAGGGTATGCGAGATGGGGCAACATAGAAGACATCCGATGGAGGGTGGTGACAATGATCCGTGAAAGGATGCAGATGGTATAGAAGGCAGCGTTTGGTAGCAGGTGATGCCAAGTTGTGTATCAAGGCAGGAGGGGTCAACTGAGGTTTGCACTGTGGGGCGAGGTGTTAGTCAGATTAGTGGGACATGGTGGGAAAATGCTGGAGGTAGGAGGTTGCATGGCTAAAAGGAGGTGGTGTATCAAGGCAGAAGTGGTTAACTGAGGTAGGAGGCTGCATGGCTAATAGTAGATCCCACTTGAGTCGATAGGGAGCACATGTGACTGATTCAGCTGGTGATATCCATGAAGGAGGCTTGCACAATGTCTGTGGCAAATGGGTGGCATTTCAGCGATTCATGCAGGTTGCGGCGCCATGAAATTCAGGGTAGATATGCAAGAGGAATGTGGCATGGTAACAATATAGAAGTTAGATCTGCCCGAGCATTGTTGAAGCTAGCTGCAGATGTCTGATGCACCTGAATGGATGGACATTGGTGGATATGTAATGACACGGTGCAAGTTTTCTGAATTGTCTTGCAATTCCGAGTCCATGAATGATGCTGAGATGTCTGTTTAAGGCATGCTTGAGTGCCCTAACTCGGCTTGAAGGGTGCACATCTTAGATCGTATAAATAGGACTCCCTCATTTCCAAGATGATATAGTGCATTCTTGCAGTATCTTTTGCTTCATGGCTTCTTCTAGCTGTCTTCGCTTGGGGAAAAGTCACCGATTGATTGATTTGCGGAAGAATTCTGCAACACAAAGATAGGCAGACTAGCTGAGTAGCAACTAGCAACTAGCCTAGGAACGGAGTGCACAGAAGCGTGCGAACAGACGAGGTGCCCACAAGAATGAGCGAACATGATGATAAATGTTCCATCTTTGTTTTGATGATTTCCTTTATTACGGATTGTCGGATTGTACAAGTGTTCTGAAGGGAATGTGATACAATTTGATGCAAACTGGAATTTTAAAAATGTTGGGGAAGAGTAGAAATATGACAAGATCCGGATGGTAGGAGAAGCGGGATAAGAAGATTTGATTCGACAAGATGATAATGTTAAAAGGAGACATGGGAGTCGAACTCCAATATTCAACTCTCATCTAAATGGCCTCCTAGTTAAACAATAGGGTCTTTATACATGCTACATAGTTTTATCCTAAACAATAAAAAAATTCAAACTTATCATACTTCACAAATTTAAAACAAATTATCTAATCAGCTACCCAGTTAACCTAAACGTTAATTCAAATTATCTCTACAAACGAGATTGTAAGCATATAAAATACCCTGAAGTCCACCAATGGATGATAAAAATAGAACAAATAAACAAATTTTAATTCGTCATTTCATCAAAGAGCATCCATTAATATTATTTCCTTTAATTTGTTTCAGTTATCCATTCTGTTTAGACTGCTTCTGAAATCCGGCCAACCCTAAATCCGTTAATAAAGCTGGGTGCTGGGCAACAATTGCGTAATAGGACTGGAACTGTCTCACACATTGTCCCTAAACCGCCTTTCCTTATTCACTGTTATGTATCCTTGATGCTAATTCCTTCTAAATATTATCACGGGCCTACGATCTTTCAAGATTTTTTTGTTCTCCTACTTTTCAGACTTTATACACCCATAAGTTTTATCAACTGTCATAAAAGATAACCAAAGATCTTCCGAGCATTCTGCATTCATTGAGCTCAAGCTCTAAATACTTGCTTCCAGGGCAAAGTTTATATCTGCAGAAGAAGTCACTGGTGTGACATTTGATGACTTTGCCGGTCAGGAATATATTAAAAGGGAGTTGCAGGAGATTGTTCGGATCCTGAAAAATGATGAAGAGTTCCAAAATAGGGGAATTTATTGTCCAAAAGGAGTGCTTCTTCATGGCCCCCCTGGGACTGGCAAAACGTTGCTTGCTAAAGCTATTGCTGGAGAAGCTGGTCTTCCCTTCTTTGCTGCCAATGGAACTGATTTTGTGGAGGTGAGAGTTTTTAATTAAATTGAGAAGTGATGGATACATAATTTCCTATCAGCTATACACATGTAGCATAGCATTCTTAATTTTTTATCCTTTTACTGACAGAGCTCTAGTAGGATTTCTATGAAAACATTTTTTTTTTCAAATTCTGCACTAGATGGTGAAGGTTACTGACAAGGGAGACGGAGATCTTTATCTTTGATGTCTTCATTAGGCTAATGTTATATGCCTGTGTCAACAGAAAATGAGAAGAAAAGGATTGCTTCATGATTTAGTGTCAAGGTTTTCTCGGTTGGGACATGAAAACAGAGGATTAATTTGGAAGCTTAAAGTATTTACTTTAATTTTTATTTATGAAGAATATTACCGGCATAAGAGTTGGCTCTCTTTGTCCCTGTAGTTTATGGATCTTTTCATCCTTGATATCCTAAGCAGACTACTGTTATATGCCCATCCCAATAGAAAATGACCATAATTCCACACCTGATTTTTTCTGGGTTGGAATTAATGGAGTGGGTCCCACATGCTCTTTATTATAACATTTCTAACCACTTTCGAACAAAAAAGTCAGCGTGGAACACATATTCTAATGATAAATATACCCAATATCACATCATATATACCATTCCAACCCTGTCACCTATTAGAACACGCCCTATTCACTTGAGGGTTATCTACCTTACTAACCCTTTCATAGGACCTTACTCCAATCCAACCAAATCTTGTTACAAAATGAGCCCCTAGGTTTTCCAGTCCTATTCTTGCATCTAAATTAATAGGCTTTCATTGAGTATTATTTTTACTTTGAGTCCGGTGTACATGCTCTTTACCAAATTTAGTCTCAAATGTGTTTCTCTCGAGCCAAAAACTTTATAAGATCAAAATTGAGACATTCTGAACGTGTTTCTATACCTAAATCTTATTACCAATTATGGTTTGGATGACATTGTAACATATATAAGTCAAATTACATACTACTGATGGGTGCGCTGAAGGGTACAAAGGTAAACAGTTACCTGATCGCATAAGTTCATTGTTCAAATGAACCTATCGTCAACGAGTGCTATTGCAAGCTTGGATAGCATCCAATAATCAACATTAGTTCTACTAATGTTTCTGTTAAGTTGTCTGTCACAAGGTATTAAAAAACGTAAGGCAGATCGAGACAGTTTTCTGTCAATAAGGCGAGGTGTAAGCCTCGAGGCACTCGAGGCGTAAGACTTAATTTATCGAAAATACACATAAAAGTATTATTAAACATAACTATATTGCCATAAACTCTTAGACTTCAAATATTCACAAACTATGTTATCATAAATCCTAAACTTGTGTATTCCCACATTGAACACATGCACACAATATACTATATCAACCATATATGTTACTTTACATGCGTCACCCTTTTTTCCTTTCAAAAATTTACGAATGTGTGATTGTGTATAAATGATCATTTTGAAGTTGTGAGTTCGTTACATTCTTACAAAAACATACAATCTCTTGAATGTATACCATATTCATTGTATGATACAAGCAATAGAATATCATTATGATATGAAATGTTCGTAATAACTAAAAACAATTACTGTCCAATTCTCTATACATGATTTTTTGATGCTATGATTATGCATTAATGAAATAATGTGTTAATGATTGTTAGTTATTTTAAGATCTTGAGGTTATCGATCATGGTTATTTAAGTCATATCGCCTTTAATATTACTGTAAAAGTATAACTTAACCTCGGTACCGTCAGGCAAGATGACCAAGGCTATAGCCTTGAGGGTTTTTTATGGAAAAATGCCTCGACGCTTCGAGGCACGATTTTAAAAATCGTGGTCTGTCATTGTCGGCTACCAATATTCGTTACTATGTTCAGGGTTCTATATATCAAACTCGAGATTATTACACATGTGCCCTTCTGAGTTTTTCCAATAATACTTATGCTCCCAACTTTTTTTGCAATTACAAGCATGCCCTTGTATACTTACAAAATTCATAGTATTGCTCTCCCGTCGTTGTAATATATGGGCACAATTGTAATAACAAAAGGGCACAATGAATTTCGTAAGAATACGAAAAAACAAGTGTAATTGCAAAAAATATGGAAGAGTTATTGGAAAAATTCCGAAGGGATGGGGATTAGTCTACGAAGATCAAGACTCCTTGAGGGACAATGAAGATTGCGAGGGAGGTGGAAGTTGGTGGAGGGAATGTGGGGCTAAGAGGTGATGCACATTCAGAGGTGGCGGTAATGTTTCCTCAAAAGTAGCTTTGCTTGGAGGAGGCATGTTTGGATGCATGGGTATTGGAGAGAGGGGTGGATGCTAGGAACAAAGCGGTCATCGTTTGTGGAGAAACACTTGCGAGGGGGCCTTTGAGGCATGGTGAGGATGTGAGAGAACTATGTGGATTGTAGCAAGTTGGGTTGGAGTGAATCTTGTAGCGTAGGTCCGCTTGGTTGCGAGATGAAGGGGATTTCTTGAAACATCATGGGTTTTGGGTAACCTGACAAGCACTCGACGGCGGGATCTCTTCTTGGATTGTGACACACAAATGTTGTGCATACAAAAAACAAAACTGAACAGTTATGATGCATTTTTTTGAGGATATTTTTCGTGCTCAATGTTGACAGGCTTTAAAATAGTCGAGTTTATTTGGTCTATCAGTGAGTAAACTGTGGTAGAATTTGGACACCTTGAAGCATTTAAATGATTTTTTAGGTGCTAGGTTAATTACAATTTACAGGGCCTTAATTGTCGATTTAGCTACAACCTATTGAAATATTGGTGACATGTTGCCGATATTTCATCGATATTTCACACAATTTGGTCAAAATCATTTATTTTGAGTCCAAAAAGGGGAAACACGCTATAGTGTTTGCCCCAAATAGATTAATTAAAATACGAAGAAAAGTTACATGAAGACTTACAAGAGCCAAGACTCGAGAAGGTCCTATAATAGAAAATAACATTTTCACAATAGAAACACTATAAAGAATAAGGGATTTTTACCCGACAGACCCTATAATCTTTGCCAATGACCTCTACGACCTTTGAAACATCGATATTCCTTCCTCGACCCCGTAAACTTGCTAATCCTTACCCTACAGACCCTATGGTTTACTCCCATCCATTTGACCGTTAAAGCTAACCGGATTCTGTTATGTTTCTTTATATTATACCCAATTTATTTAGCAAATTTACTACAAGTGCCACTGCCTCCCACCCTCCACCTGCAGCTGAACACGGTGACCCCTTCCTCCGGTCCGCCGCCGCTCGAACCCCCCTGCTGCTCGAAGCCCGTGCCCACCACCTCCCCCTGCTCGAAGCCCCTTCCCCCCTCCCCTGCTCAACGCCCCTGCTGCTGAAGCCCGCCGCCTCCCCTGCAAAGAACCCCCCCCACCCCCGCTGCAATGTCGCCGTCCTACAAAGCACCCCACACCCTCCCCTTGCTGCAAAGACCCCCCGACCGATCGAAGCCGCCGCCCTTGGTCCCCGTCCCTGCGAAGCACCCTCCCGCACCCCCCCGTCCTCGCGAAGCCCCCAACCGCCTCCCGCAACACGGTGCTCGAAGCCCCCCTCCTCCAAAGCAACCCACCTCCCGCTGCAAAGCCCCCCCGGCCCCTGTCCCGCTGCCTGCAAAGCAACCCACCTCCATCTGCAAAGCCCCCCTCGGTCCCTGCGAATCACCCTCCCGCATCCCTCCCGGTCCCCGTCCCCGCGAAGCCCCAACCGCCTCCCGCACCACGGTGCTCGAAGCCCCCCCTCCTGCGAAGCAACCCGCACCCTCCCGCATCCCCCCGGTCCCCGTCCCCGCGAAGCCCCAACTGCCTCCCGCAACACGGTGCTCGAGGCCCCCCTCCAGCAAAGCAACCCACCTCCTGCTGCAAACCCCCCCTCCCCCCACGAAGCACCCTCCTGCCCCCGCTGCAAAGCCCCCATGTCCCCCGTCCCGCTGCTGTCAAAGCACCCCACCGTCCCCCACCCCGACCAATCGTAGCTCCACCCCCCTCCCCTGCGAGCTTCAAGCTCCTGCTCTTCTCCAGCGCAGCCCGCCTCCCTCGACCACCACCAATCTCCTACAGTGTTAGAGTAGGGATTATTATTTTCTTGGTTAATTCTAGCCGTCCGATCCTGGAATGGTTAGATTAACTCGTTTTGAACTCAAGGAAGTTAACTCTGGATGTGTCAATTTAACGGTAGGGTTCACAGGGTAAGGCAGAGCAAGTTTACAGGGGTGAGGGAGGAATTACGATATTTCAAAGGTCGTAGAGGTCATTGGCAAAGATTATAGGGTCTGCCGGGTAAAAATCCCAAAGAATAAAGTGCACCATTTCTAGCTAACCAAATTGCTCAGATCGTTGCCACCAGCCGAAGAAGGTCCTCTCAAGGCCGAGACTTTGCCTCAATCAAAGACGAGGTTCAAGAAAGCGATGTGTATATGTGTTTGGACATGTCATTGAATATTGATTAAGCGATATGCGCGGTAAATGCGGTTCTACATAGTTTTCTAATTTTTTATTTTAAAATAAATAAATATCTATTAAAGCGATTACAACTGAACTGAATTTATAGATAAGTGTGATCCAACAAAAGATCTATGAAAAATGACTTTCATGGAGAGGTTAATATAGTACAACTAAATATCAAAATCATCAAAGATAGTATTACATGATCTAATTTAATATATAGTATAAAAAAATAATACAACTAAAATTCAAAATCAAAGAAAAATAAATTAAACTAAACAACGAGACCTCTGTATAAACAATTTAAACCTCGGTACAAACAAAACTAAACAGTAAAAAGATTGAAATTCTGAATTAATTGAAAGTACAAAACAAAAGTAAATAAAACAGTAAGCTATACAATACAAGTTGAAATTCAGATCTATTCAAATCAAACTAAACATATCGAGAATATGGAACTGAAAACAATTGAATTTGAGATCTCAGTAACAAAATAAACATACCTCAGTAAAAAAAATCATCACAAATATTTTCTCAAATAATTCAGGCCTCAATAATAATATAAGCATACAGTACAAGCACTTTGTTTACCAAACAATTCAGACCTCAGAACTTAAGTTGGCTGAAACAATCAAAAGAGCACACCTAATCACTGATATATGCAGATGATAGGTTTTGCTACCTTCAATGCGCACAAACATAAAAAAGAGCATCCAATCGGAGGAAAATCGAGGATCTAGAGTTACCTAGAGGAGGTTATCACAGTCAAGGAGGAACTGAGAGGCGGAGGTGCTTCGCAACGGAGTAGCTTAGGGCTTTGCAGCACCATCGAAGGCGGAGGAGCTTCGGGGCGACGGTTGTGGCAGAGGCTGGATGAGACAAGGTTAGGGTTTTTCTTGGAGACTAGTATTAGCGGTGAGAGGCGATGTTGGAAAAGAGAGGGTTCGAGAATACATAATTAGGCTTCTTCTAAGTTCTATCATATCTGAATCTTAAGATCTGAATCCGATTATCCAACTAGACCTTAAACAGGTGCACGGAGTGCATGTGTCCCGCATATGCACAGATGGCGCATAAAGGGGGCTTCATGTAATTGGTTCACTGAGGCTGATTAGACATATACGGCCGTATATGCGGCCGCACAGGCTGCTTTCATGAACACTGATCAAAGAATTATAAATTCTGATTTTGTAAATTCAGTCAGCCTGTACCTATTTTCACACAAATTGGTGATGTTTCACACAATGGAAGAAGAGATGTTCCATCGTCTCAATCTGTATATCTCGTAGGAGACACCTATTAGAGACATCCACGAAGTGTCTCGCACAACGATCCCTAGTCATACTACGCTTTTCTCGCATTAGCCACATAAAAAAACCAATACTACTTGGAAGTTTAAGCTCCCCAAAAAAGTTGCAACCACGAACCAAAACAACCGTCCTTGGAGGTGGCGGTCTGGTTATAAATCTGTAGGCTCGTTTTATCGAGAATGAGATCCTTCCCCATCTAGTGATCCTACCCATCAACATGTCTATCTGTCTGTCTTAGGGATTCCAAGAGAAAAATGAAATCCTCTAAGCGTTGATAAGATAAATCCGTCAAGAATGAAGGCATCCAATTACCGTCAATCCGACAATTTGACACTCGTGCATCATGGTTAGCAGCCAAAGCAAAACGGCATGGGAACTTGGAGGAAAGAGATTCCTCACCTATCCAGTTATCTGTCGAAAAGTAAACAAATTACCATCACCAAGCACTGGACGAAAGAGTTCCTGAAAGTGAGGCAACATTGAGTTGATGCCTTTCCAAAAAGTTGAGGAATGAAATTTCGGGTGCTGGGGCAAGTTGCCTATGTCCTCGATGTTGTAAATGTTGCAAACGAGCCTGCAACACATGTCTTCATCTTTCTTTAAAAAAATAAATGTCTTCATTTTTGCCCCAAATTCTACTAACCCATTTTAGGAGAAATGCCTCATTCATGGTTTCCAAGTGGGTGATCCCAAGGCCATCAGCTGCCTTTGGCAAATCTACATTCTCCCAGTCTGCCAGGTGAACCCAGACCTATCTTGACCCATTTCCCCCCAAAGAAATATCCACATGATCTTCTCCAACCAGCTTCTAATACCAACGTGAGAAGATGAGACGACATGAAGAATATCGGAATAGCCAAGAGAACAACCATCACAAGCACCAAACGTCCACCACGGGACAAAATAGTCGCCTTCCAGCATGATAGCTTCTTTTCTATGATAGGAAACTAATCAAACATCTTAATTCTTCTAGTTGTCACGGGGGGGACCTTGGTATGTAGTCCCCTTGTTCGAGTGCCGGCACCCAATCGCGGCACACCGTTTTGTGATCGTGTGCTGATTACTGGACACATGGTATCCCCTTAATTGACGATAGGCTGGCACTCAATGTCGTTCATACATGAGGGGTTGTTAGCCAATGAGCAAGGAAGGAAATATCGGTATCGATATCGTTTCGATACAATGTCGATACCGATATATCGCCGATATATCGGCGATATATCGACGCATATCGTCGAAACCCGGTATCCACCAAGGCATTTTCCTCCTGTCGATATCCGATATCGTCCATATCGGCGATATATCGGTGACCTGTCGATACCGATATATCGCCGATATATCGACGATATATCGCGATATGGCGATCCCTGCCAATGA